>JAEBDU010011773.1:0-31241 GCA_016802625.1 Heliconius numata
AAATAATCGGTGTCATATTAAAGAACAACTCGCGTTGTTTTCTCAGCCTCATCCCCTTTTATCTTTTATCTCTTCCGGGCTGTAAACGCAATGCATCTCGCATCTTACATCGCGGACGTCAAACGTCATTTTTATGACTTAATTTCGTTAAGAATGTTTATAGGTTAATGGTAATGTTTTGGGTTGTATTGAATGGTGCAAGAGTGTATTGGAAATATAGAAAAGGTTCTGTATGTATGTATATTGGTAAATTGGTAAAGAGGCACAGTGTGGTTGAGTTTCGCCACTCACCATTCACCATTGCCTCCAGAATTCGGCGGAAAGTGGGAAATGGAAGTGTCTTAACATTACGTTCCCAGGTTCCCTCTGGCTTCAGCAGGATAAAACGTGAGGCTAAAAAAATATGTGATTTAGCCTATAGCCTTCCTCGATAAATAGACTATTCAACGCAATTTTTTTTATTATCAGATGTTCTAAGATTAGCATAACCATATTTGGTTAATTCTTCAGCTTTAAAATATGTATTAAGTATAGTTTTTATTAGAAAATTAACACTTCCTCCCACTATACGCCTTCACACAACCATATACCTACATAGAAATTGAAATGTATAATGTTATTTTTTTTATTTATTGACATGTTTATAAACATTAGGGCTCAGTTATTAAAAGCGTAGCTTTTAACCTACACACAATTTCGACAAGTTCAATTTTGTACGACGAAAATATTTTTCTTTTATATTCTTTTTCATATAAACACCTTTCATCTCGTTACTTCGGCTTTTTTTGTTTATGTCTTATATGCTATCTTGTATCGTTTCTTATTTGAAATGTATGTACCGTTTTAAGAATTTGACATTTTTACGACTGTTATTTTATAAGAGCGGGTGGAACCGCGGGTTAATATTTACCTGTATGAGATTACATGTTTTTTTTTTCCAATTTACGGTTTAAGCATATTGTACAAAGATGGTAAAATGTCTAACATTCAGTAATAATACTATTGGGTTCGATTTCCGATCAGGGTTAATATATTAAGTTAAAAAAATATATTGTAATAAAAATATATTATATGAGGAACGGAGTGTCTGAAATAAAAACATTAATTTAATTCATTTTCCCTAATAATATCGAATCCACAACCCTCGCGTTGTAGTGCTCTACGACGGAGTAATATGATACTACCCATATAGGTACATATACAACATATATTGAGATCTTACCTGTTAATAGTGATAGCGACCATAGACAGTAATGATACCGCCTCGTTGCCGTAGAACACGAACGCGAACATCTGACACAGGCTTGGGCCAAGCACCCATTGTTGATTTATGTACCTGCAGAAAATACGTGTTAATGTATACAATTTCATAATATTTATAGTTATTTACAGCTTCTCGGATTTTTCTGCTTAATAGGATAGGCCGATGGAGCCTAGTGTTAAGTCACCCCGTTCCTCTCTTTCCGCCCAATTTTTGAAACATTCCATGACTCCGTCACTCAAGACGGAGTTCAACGCTGCAGTTTATATTGTTGCCAGAAGGAAGAAATGAAAGAAATTAATTCCCTCGAATGGAAAACGAATTTCAATATCTTAAAAAAAAAACTCTTTATTTTTTTAAGATATTGAAATATTGTATTTAAAAGTCCATACATAGCAAATGTTTGAATGTTTTTCTTTTATGTAGGTACACAGTTTTTGCTAACTAAGCGATTCAATTGTACATATAATATTATAGCCAATGCGTTATTTTCGTGACACCAATAATAAAAGTCAAACATAACAAACAAAAAATATTTCAAAATTTTCTATATAATCTGCTAAAAAATATAAAAAAATAGCTTAATTTTTACTCTGTAGAAAAAAAGAACCCAATTTTTATTAGTTTCATTGACATAATTATATTAAAATATTTCGGCAATTAAAAAAATCGTTGCAATAGATTATACAGCATTTTCATTAAGCATAAACTGTTCTTTTGTTCATTACTTAAATATAAAACCTACTTATTAAAAAAAAACAAAATAGCTAACACCGATAAGCTGTAAAATATTGAAATTCCAGCCATTTTTTCTCCATAAGTAAGCGATAAATTAATATTTTTTTGTAACAGTCGTTCGTTTCGCTGACATGTGCTTTGACTGGCGTCGTGTTTCACACAAGATTGTGTTTCTATATTAATTAACATATGTTTGGGAGCGTGCCTCGAATGTATTTTTGAACATATTCATTTTAACATTTTATTTTCAAAATAATTGATATTAATTTCGATGTATTTTTATAGACAAGGCGTTAAAATATTTTTTATTACTTAAGAAAAGAAATGAGACTGAAATGATTTGTGTTTTGCTTCGACAGAAAGATCTTACTCACGATTTCTCTGCTTTCCATTATACACATCTTAAGGGCAAGGGGCAAAAGAAACAATATAAATTTTAGCTATATGACCTTTTATATTTAGGTAATCTTATAAAATTTACTTTAATTTCCTCGAGTGAGAATCGAACCCACAACCTCTCGCTTTTATAGCCTCACGCTTGTGCCCCTGCGCCACGACTGGTCTCATATTAATAACTAGCGGACGCGCGCAGCTTCGCCTGCGTATTGCTTAGGGGTGAATTCTGATAAACCAAGAAATACGTATTCAATGAAATATTTTTAAGAGTCTAAGTTTCAAATTTTATAAAACTCGGTGGCGATTTAAAGATTTTTCCATACGAACTTTTAACCCCTTATTTGGCACCCTTAGGGGGTAAATTTTAAAAAACCGTGAAACACGTGTTCAATTGAATATTTTTAAGAGTCTGAATTTCAAATTTTATAAAAATTGGTGTCGATTTAATTTTTTTTCCATACATACTTTCAACCCCTATTTCACCCCTTTAGGATTAAATTTTTTTTCAAAATCCCTTCTTAGTGGATGTCCAGATTACAAAAGTAAACATCTGTCCAAATTTCATGTTTCTACACACAGCGGTTACGGCTGTGCGTGCGTCTTACCTTAGTCAGTGAGGACAAGTCCTTTTATATATATATAGATTAATTGTAACATAAATTTAATAGGACTATACCTGCTCGCCGTCAATGGGAGATTGATGCTGCAGAACAGCAGATCTGATACGCAGAGTGATAGAACAAACATGGTGGTCACATGGCCACGAAGCTTTGGATGCATGAGGAGTGCTACTGTTGTGATGAAGTTGCCTGGAAAAAAAATATATAATTAATATTAACTAAATGTACATTTTTATAGCTTCACGCTATATCCCGCATATAGCAGGTTAGGCTGAAGGGATCGAGTGTTAAGGCACTCCAGTCTCGACGAACCGCTATAGGAATTCAAAGCCGCGTTTTGTCTTGTGGTCAGAGGGAGGAAATGGAAATAATTAATTCCCCCGAGTAAGGATCGAATCCACAACCGTCGGGTCAAACACTGTGTCGTTATGCCCCGATGGCCTCCTATTCACAGTTCTCGAAAATAGTCTAAATGGTCTAGCCAATTAATTATAGGTACCTTTTTTTATCTTTTGATTTTATTTTCTACGTAATCTAATATCGCTATTACAAGTACAATTGTCTTGTTTTTTGCTTAAATTTGTGTTGACTGTTGAGATTCTTTATAAAATAATAATATATTGTGTTGTTTTAAAGTGTTGATTGTGTAATAAATGACCTATTTCGAACGGTTTAATTTACTTAGGACTAAATTAATCGAAATGGTTCACAGTTCGAATTCCATTTGGGTAAAGGTTTACTGTTTCTCTCTTCTAAGAGTTCTTCTCAGAGTCATGGGTTCAAATCCCAATACGTAAATTTTTTTACACATTTTTTTTACAAAAATTGTCAAAAAAATATATTTTTTCTGTCATTAAATTAAAACTATAATGTAAGGATGCATGCTGATGTCATCAATGCATAGAACTTATCAAGCAAATTGCCATGAATCTTCATATCCTGTTAACATTTTAGACTGTGAGTCATTAATTGCGTATATTGCAATGCGTTCGCAATTAAACCTAATATACAATTGGTTAAAATCGATTCAATATCTCTAAGTGGAGCTCTTGTGGTGGAACTATTAATATAAGTCATGTTAGATTCTTTTTTGGTTCCCCCTTTTCCCGCATATACCAGGATAGGCAGAGGGAACCTAGTGTAAGACACTTCCTTTTTTCTCGTCAAATTTGCAACGGAAGTCAACGTTTAGATTTCTTATTTAATAATTATCGCTATTTGCCGCACCTTTGAGAAGCAGTAGAGATATGCCTGAATGTCGTTGGTTATCGGTTCTGCATCTACTCGTGAAAATCTTAATATAAAAAAGCAAGTTCATACTTTTTTCGCTTAACAAGTTAGGGAACCTACTGTTCCCCACTCTCCACCCAAAATTATATATGTAATTTATGTTTCCCCATCTAGATTAGCATTACCCAGTCAATTCCTGACTAAGAGCCTTTGAGGCATATATGTAACTTTATTTAGTCATTGCTGTTATTATTAGCTTTTATCATTATAATGACGTGTTAGCAACGCCAGTACGTTACAATAAAAATAATTAAAATGAGATAACCATTTAATTTTTGCGCGAAACGCTAACTGTCACTTTGCCTTGTCAGTTGTGATTGATAACATCCGGGGTGTTGAACTGTAAGAAAACAAGAGATAAAAATGTTGTAAGCTAAACTTTTGTGTTTTTTAACCGACTTCAAAAGAGGTTATCAATTTAACATGTATCTATAACATATGTGAGATTACTAGAACGCGGACGAAGCCACGGTTTAAAGCTAATGACTATAATACCTACATTTAAAAACAATTTTTTCAAAGATTTTTAATACTGTACAAAACAAATAATTTCTGCCACAACATTGAAAATAAAATGATCGATTGTATTTACCCACATAGCGTCAAGGGGTCATTTGTTCCCCGGTTGATAAATTGACAGTTTGATCGATACCATACAATGTGCTTCTCCTAACACGATAGATTCTCGTGTCCATGTTAATTATTATCTATTTTCATAGTGAATGAGATAATTTTTTAGCCTCATATACCTACCATGGTAAACTGAGGGCACCTAGTGTTAGTACACTCCGTTCCCAACTTTCCGTCAGTTCTCTATACTTTCCGCATACTTTCATACATCAATGAAATGAAAAAAATATGTGTAATTACTCCCCCGAATGGATCCGAACCGACAACTATCTCGTATATGAGTCATTACAGTCAGTCAATAACTGTTCCACTGCATGAAGATGGTCTTAATGCTTGAACAGTTTGAATATTAATTCTTCCATTAAGAGATATAGTGGTGGTACAGAATAAATAGTCATCCTCATTTGAAAGATATCTCTTGGGTGGCAATTGAACTTTCAACTTCTGTCTTAGCATCAACGTCTTAAGTCCAAATTGTAACTATAAACGCGACGGTTGTGGGATCGATTCCCACTCCGGGAAACGAAATATTTATTTTTTCCTCCTGTTGAGGCCCTCCTTCATTTCGCAGTCGGATAAAAAATAAACACTGAAGAACCAATGACTAAACTCACATTAATATTTACTATTAATATTTGTATTTAAACTGTTTTGACTGTGATCGATCGAGTCCACTTGTGGGGTCATTTGACGGAACTTTGCGATGAAAGATATTCATTTCATATTTATTTTAGTAAATCGAAATGACCGCTATGGCTCTATTAAATTAGAGTGGCTGGTTGGTATTGCACATTGTGGAGGAATTCATAGGTTGTAAAAGATGCCTAGCAAAAAAAAATAGTATATAGTTAGAAAGTTAAAATAAAAGTAAAAAAGTAACCCTTTTAATGGAAAGGCAAAGGCAATCGAGCATATGGGTCACCGCCCATAAACTTTTTTTATGTTATTTTTATAAAACACGTTGAAAACTAGATTTTATATTTTTTTTTTTTTATTTATAAATTGTTTTTCTAAACTTTTATAATGTTAAATGGTAGTATAAACTTAGGCACTACGTTTTTTTAGAAAACATACTAAAGCTTAACATAGTGGGATTTGAACGGTGACTATTAAAAACTATTCAAGCCCTATGACCACTAAGCCATTAGTTTCCATTAAACTACGTCGATTTTTTTAAAAATATTTTTTATACGTTTTCTGTAAAAGCAACTAAGATTTTATTTCTTTTTGGAGAACATTCGTACCTATATAGCGTAGAGATTTAAAAAAATCTAATTAGTAAGAGATAAAAATATTTGAAGTGAAGAATAATAGATATAATCAAACAAAGTACTGTAAACAGAACTGGACTGGACAAGATGGCCGAGGGGTGGTTAATTGCTTTCGATAATGGCGCACGTGTCAATACGGCACTATTTAATAGAATTGCTTTAGTTTAAGTGCATGTATGTTTGTTTAGTATATATATTTATATATAAAACTTTCGCTGTACATATTAAATGTAGATTCATTAGTTTAAAGACTTCTAAAATGATCGATTCGTCCAAATTAAAAGACGTGACAAAAAATTGAATCAGTAGCTTAATCCCACAGTAGAATCAATAAATATTTTTCAATCTAAGATATTATTGTATGCAATAATATAAGATATTTACTAGCTTTTACCTTTAGCTTCACCCGTGTGGCCAATATGGAATGGAAGTAGACAAGAATTGTGTATGACACATGTGACATGACACATTCTAAGTGCCCGAGGTGATTTTGACTAGAGGTACAGCTGGCACTTAGCATATTATTTAAAATGTTTTTTTTACTAATACTATAATAGTACCTAGTATTTTGCAACTTGTAGGTAGATACTGTGCGTAACGGGTTTGGGAGATTTTTTTTTTAAATTTAACATTCCGTAGCAACGTTTCTTACGTAAAGTGATTAATCCGTTACGCAGATACGAGGTCACGTTAACGAACCTTTTTGATTGAATCTATCAATATTATCATTATTAACACGTTCGCCTTCGTCCCCTATGTAGTAATAAGCTATAAAAGATTTATAGGATGCGTTATTAATAATATTTAGAGTATTCATTATGTATGTAATTATTTTTTATTTTGTTTATTTTTTCAACTTCACGCTGTATCCCGCACAAAGCAGGATAGGCAGCGGGAACCTAGTGTAAATATACACTGGGTCCCATTTCCTGGAAATGAATATACTAAATATTTCATTTCCCCCAAGTTTCCCAAAGGGGAATCGAATCCACAACCGTCGCATTTAAATTGGCACACTTGAGCCCCTAAGCTACGACGACCTCAAAAGAAAAAAATCATCATAGCTTATACAACCCAACCGAAGCTTATACAAGTACATACTTCTTTTTGTCTTTTTGCTACCAATAAATAAAATAATAAGCATGCATAATATTTTAACAATTTTTCTTATTGAATTTTTTTATAGTATAGCAAATCAATAAAGCGGCGACTTCTGAGCGCTGCACGCTGCACGTGACGTCGATGAAACGATTGAGTTTCAATTTAATTCTAAGCAGTTGTTATGTGCGTATGTGTTCAGAAAGTTCTATTAGTATATTATAGTTTTAATATTATATTTTTTAAGACCTAGGTTAGAATAAAAAGAGAGTTGAGGCACTTTTGTAAGCATGTCCAATATTTTTACACTAGGTTCCCTCTGTTTATCCTGCTGTGTG
Source organism: Heliconius numata (assembly GCA_016802625.1). NCBI lineage: Eukaryota > Metazoa > Arthropoda > Insecta > Lepidoptera > Nymphalidae > Heliconius > Heliconius numata. The sequence goes on from JAEBDU010011773.1 coordinate 7,643, forward strand.
CGGGATACAGCGTGAAGCTGAATTTAATGGGATTGATTTACGCTATTGACGTAATGCAAAGTATTACCACTAAGAAAACAATTTTAATATTGTTAAAAAATCATATGCGCACGCGCAATAAGCTTTCTTCTACGAACCGATACGGTAGCGATGATCCATGTCGATACGCAAACTGATATCGATGTTATGTAAACATATATATGGGCGTTTTTTTTTTCAAATTCTATTTCTTCTTTCAATTCTATTAAATAAATATTTTTTTTTACTGTCATATACTAATATTATTACTTTGAAGGCAATACGAATGGAATATTTTTTTAATTCAGTGCCGGTAGATAGGGGAACTCGTACAATAAAGGTGAACGCTAACGTGTATTTAAAGGGACCTTTTGAACCTGCACCTGGGTTCCGAGTTCCAAGCACAGCCCTGAATGAGAGATTAGGTGACTATAAAAGCGAGGATTGAGTTCTGTCACTCAATGTGTTCTACAATATCTTTTTTTTTCTAAATCAAATGATGTAAGTCATTGCAATCTTTACTTACCTAGTATTAACCAGTAGATATTTTTTATTATTTTTATACCAGGGTAGGTCAAGATAGCCTGGGGATAAGACACTTCGTTCTCTATTTTCCGCCAAATTTTCAAGACATAACGTGGCGGAACTCAACGCCGCATATTGTCTCGTTATCACAGTGAGAATATGAAAAAAATAATTATATTATGACATAGAATATATATTATGACTTCTAAATCAAATTTAAATATTTATTTCCTAACTGCACTGACTACAACCAGGAAAATATATTTTTTATATATAATATAAACATTTCCCTAAGGATTTTCAACTGCGTCACCATAGCATCTAGACATTCTTCTACGAACCGTACATACCGACATTTCGATTTTTATACATATATGTATACGTATATGACGTAAATGGTATTAAAAATTGACATGTTTATGCTATACAAAATGGTAATCATCCACTAGCCGTGAAGCATTATACAAACAAACTGATTCTCCATTAGGATAGAGTAAATAAAATATTATCATTTATCGTCCTGTCAATAACTGACTAATATTTATAGGCAAGTGCACTTCAATATAGTAAAAGTGGAACTTTTGATAAGAATTAATTTAATAATTTTAATATGTATGGAGAAATCTGACGATAAGACACTCCGACCGTTCTCCACTTTCCTTTCAATATTATAATCTGTTTCGCTAAGGTCCCAAGCGTGTAAGTAAACGCGACAGGTTGCGAGTTCGATTCCCACACGAGGACGTGAAATATTTGATATTGTCATTTCTTCATTCTGGTGTTGAGGCAAAGCCGGTCGTTAATTTCCACCACTCAATACGTATTGCCTCCAGAATTCAGCGCAAAGTGGGGAACGGAGTGTCGTAACACTAGGCAACTTCTGCCTATCCTGCTACATGCGGGATACAGCGTGAAGCTAAAAAAAATATAGTTTTGTATATTTTTTAACTCACCTAATACACCAACTATGCTAAATATACAGGCACATGCCGCGGCCAATATCGTCGCCTCGCGCGGATATATAGTGTCGAGCGTAGAATTACTTGTTTCTAGATCCATATTAATTACTTATTTATAACATTTCATTAAAATTAAGATATGATAGAATTTAAGTAATTCATTTTATATTCTTGTAAGCAACGTCGTTTGGAATCCATCTGGTGATAATTTCTGGCTCGAAATAATGATCTGAAACCAAAATAATTATAGATTAGCCATGATTTAGGAGAAATGATGAAATAGGGAAATGTTTAAAAGAGATTCGGTTAAAATATGTCGCCATTACTTATAACAAAACAATAAATAAAGAATTTTATCATATCTATTTCCTATATTTACATAAAAAAATTACATATAGGACTAAACACAAACATTAACAAATATTGAACATTTACCAAGTACTTGGTAAACACACGTTTACCAAGAGGTTTAAAAGAGGTGTTTTTAAATAATATTTCTATTGTTTTTAAAAATGTTGATCTCGATATATGTATAAATTAAAGATCTTACTAAATGAAGAGGTACGTAGCGGTATACCGTCTGACTGTGAACTTGACGGTTATGGGTTCGAAAATATTTAATTTTCATTCCGGAAAATGAATAATTTTTAGGAAAATTGGTAAGTAGGAACGGAACATAGTGTATTAACACCAGGTTTCCTTTGCCTACGCTGCTATATGCTGGATATGACTCCGTGAAACTAAAAAGTAAAGATCTCATAAGACAAATCGAGTTCTAAAAAATAGAACCTACTACCATCAACACTAAAACACCTAAAATTTACCAAAACACATTAAAATACAATACATAAGTTCATTCAACCGTTCTCCTCTAAAATATTCCATGTTGCCTGCGTGCCCGAGCACCCAGCTATTGAGATTTAAATGTATTTACATGTTTATCGGCAACAATCACTGGACTACTGGAGCGTTTACTCGAACACTCGTTCACGTCCATTGACATAGATATCTATCGAATGGTATTTAAAGAAAATTTCCTATAAATTTCATTTTGTACGAGATTTCATACATTTTGGTTTAAAGAGTTCATATTGAAATGCTGAAGATTCGAAGTCAGTCATTGGTCAGGGTGGTAGGAGGGTCCATGGTAAGAGAACACAAAAAGAGAATTTCCCGATACTTCTACGGAAACGGCAAGAAACGAAAAGAAAATTGTGGGCTAAATCTAGTATTATCGACACTAACATTACAAAGAATGAAGAATTTACCATACTTATTCTCTTCAATTAAAACTAAATGACTAATTGTTACAAAACTATGAACGAAAGAAGATAACGGAAATATCTTAATAGGAAACGGTGTCTTAATACCAGGTTCCCAATTTCCCTCTGCCCTTGCTATCTGTGTATTATAGCGTGAAGCTAGAAAATAATTGATGGAAAGTTAAATTAAGACAGAAAATTAAGACACTATGACAACATACACGTAGGTGTCGATAATAGCAGCAAAAACAAATGTAATTGGTATTATTATCCATATTTGTATTCTATAATAAACAATTTATGCTAACAGTAATATATTATTCGAGTAATAAATTTGATAAAGCGTAGGCTGGTTTCATTAATCGTTCAACTCTTTTCAACGTGCGAGCTGTCTGTATATATTTGTGGCTATACACTTGTTTACTTATGTCTTGATTATAATAGTATTGGAATACTTCTGTTTTTAAAATCTAATGTTTTTTTTTCAGTTTCACGCTGTATTCCTTTTAGCAAGATAGGCAGAGGGAACTTAGTGTCAAGACACTTCATTCTCCGCTTTTCAAGCAATTAGGCGTGTTAAGTGACGAAACACGAGTTAACACCGCACCTTCTTACTAGAGAAAAAGAAAGAAAAACAATTTACTCCCTTGAATGAGGATCTAAACCATAATCATCACGTTTACAATGGAAAGTAATACATTTATTTATACCAATATTTTTATATAAAAAGCTAAAATAAAATATCACCTATCCTTGGATCTTTTTTAGCTACACTTTATATCACGCACACAGCGGAGTATGCAGACGGAACCTAGTAAAATAAGACAATCTTGCGAAACTCAACGCCGTGCTTTGCTCGACTCCAGACGACATATTGTATATAATATGCTAAAATATCCACCCATCTTTTGAATCAGTCCAGGAATAAGCGCGGCACTCGTAAGTGTTGTCATTATGTGTGGTTTGTCGATCATTATAAGTTTATTAAACGCTATTTGTATTCAGCTATTGTTGGCCGCCCTCGATAAGCTGTGCCCTTGGCTTGGTGCGAGTGTGAAGACTGTATCTTATATATTTTATAGGTTTGTATGACTGTTCAATAAAAATGTATGACGGGTGATGCTAATTCATATTGTTTTAGCTCCACGCTGTCTCACATATAGCTGGGAATGCAGAGAGAACCTAGTATTAAGGCACTCCATTTCCTAGTTTACGGTCGATTTGAGTGGCGGAACTCAACGTCGCGGTCTATCTTGTTAACGGGGCGAGTGGAAAGCCGTGTCCCTGGCCGATGGTTTCAATTGTTATAATCATTTAAAATATGCGATGACTAACGTTATAGTCTTAAGATACAAATGCCAGTTATAATTGGACAAAGTAAAACATTAATATTGACTGGAGGTTGAATAGAGGTTGAGGCCGTCGTGGCATAGATGCGACGATTTTGGACGGTTCGAGTCCCACTCGAGGGAATGAAATATTAATTCATTCGTTCCGCCTCGCAACACGCCATACTTCAAGAATTCGGCGGAAAGTGGGGAACGAAACTTAATATTAATTAGAAATTATATTTAATTTTAGATAAGTGAAGCCTTGTTTCATTTATATAAAAATGAATGAACTTCGATAATAATTAGATACGTACCTAACAAAAAACAAACAAACAAAAAAACAAACATTTATCTATATATGTATATACTCCCGAATGAGAATCGAACCCACAATAATCTCTTAGTTTTGTCATTGTTTAAAACATTCATGAAGATCTTGATCAATTTCTTTTCAATTATTTAAAAATGTCCTTATCCACAGATAAGAAAAAAGAAGTATAAATAACAATTAATTATCACCTTAAAAGGGATGTGGCTGTTTCCGTAAAGCGACACCTGATCGTGTTATCGTTAATGACAGATGTCAATTCAATTTCATCGAGTGCTGTGCTGTTTGCGAACATCACTAATTTGCTAAGAGCTGTGTCCATTACTGAGTATTGCGTTTAACTTACTATTTTATGTATCTTCGACCTTTTCTATTTTTTCTGTAAAAAATAAATGTTTTTTGGATATGTTCGGATCAGAGAAAGTGCCTCGATAAGCTTCCCAAGTCCCAACATACAATATCTTCGAATGGACGATGAATGAAAGACGGATTGGCTAGATAAAAAACATTTATTTTAAATTTATACATTTTTTATAGGTTCACGCTGTATCCCGCACAAAGTAGTGTAATCAGAGGGAACCTGGGAACCTAGTAGACACTTCCGTTGCCCATCTTCAGCTGAATTCTGGAGTCTTAACATAGGAACAGTTTAACGGGATAAGTTAGGTAATTAAAATGTAGAAATGTCAAATAATGTAGATTATTTACATGTTAATCATATGTTACGAAAATCGTAAATTTATCATTAATATCTTTTCGAGACGATCGATATATATTTAAACCAAGGTTTGTATCTACTACTTAAAAGAAAACGTAACTAAATTAACACCATTAGCTTTGAAAACTATTCAGGGCCTTTTTGTTTATAAGTAAAATTTATATTAATACATCAAACCGACCACATCAATCAAATTTGATGAAGTAGCCCTCAGTACAGGAGTGACCTAAATTTGTACACAGTAAGTATATAAAATAGATTTCAATCTTTCTTTCAACAAATTGTAATGGGATTGAATTTTTAAATAACTCTGTCTTGGATCAGTTTCATGTGGGATTTAAATATTGAAGGCGAGGACTATGGATTTGAATATCAGTATTTGAATACAGTGCGGTGTTTAGTTCTATTACTCAAGACCAGAATCGAAATTGGGCGGAAAGTGTAGAAAGAAGGGTTTTAACACTATCTTTCTTTTTGCCTAAGCTAATATGCGGCTCCAAAGCGTGAAGCTGAAAAAATATTAGTGTTTTCACGGTAAGAAGCCTTGCTAAGACAATTTCTTCGACGTGGTTAATAGAACACTAGGCAGTCGACTAGTCACTAGCTTTTCCTCGATCATAATAATGCAATAAGGATTCAATAAAAACCGATGTTAGATGTTTGACGTAATAGACAGCTGGACGTTCATCGAGTGCCTGTATTTTAGTATAAGCACGTATCGATCTCAGCACTCGAGCAGAAACGTCGGCCCGTTTCGTAAACAAATTTTATTTTATTATTTAAAGAAAAAAAAAAATTTTATAATTACTATCGTTTAGAGGAATACTGTGTAGATCAATTATTTATTTGATATATATAATTAAAGCCTGAGCTTGAGCTATGGTTCTTGGTTCGATTTTCACTTTCCTATTCTATAATACTACATCTTACAACTATATTTCTAAACAATGTCTAGAAGTCTTTAACATAGGGGAGAATGGAGAACATATTGCTTTTAGAGTTTAGAAGTTATACAATTACTAAACCTAATTCGTCATCTAATTTTGCAGTGCCGTAAGACGTAAGTAGGAGATCCGGTTCTTATTTTATCATGAATGCATTGTTATGACGTCACGTTATCGATAATACTTTTTTGTTTTGCAGCTAAGATATTTAATTTCTATGAATTATAGCTCTTTTCCTGTTTCCCGTTTCATATTATCTAATTATTGGAGAAATCTAAATATGCATAAAAAAATTAAGATCCACTCTTAAATTATTATGAAAATTAAACATGTAAAACAATAACTTAATTCAATTCAATTATGATCGAGCATTTCGTTGGATTCCGAAATTTTTTAAGCCTCCTAAATTTTTTTAATTCATGATAACGATCGCTGATATTATTTTGTTTTAGCTTCATGTTTTAATCTAGGGGGGTTAGCCAGAGCGAGCTTCCTCTAGTATCATCGTCACTATATTCGCGAAGGTCTCTACTGGATCTCTTACCACTCTTATTTCGTGATATCAGAAATTATAAAGAAAAAAAATACCTTTTCTTATTCACAAAACCCGGCCAACTTAATAGTATTACACTAAACATACTACGAAAATAAATAAACAACATAGACATAAATGCGAGCGAAATTGGCATGGGTCATTAAACATGCAATTTATTGATTGCCAAATCGTCCCTTGAGACTACTTCCCCTATACTTCCCCCATCCCCTACTTTATGTGCATTTTATCGCCTCGGGTAAACACCCTAAGCTTATTTAAGGTTAGCCGGCAAATGAAACGTTTAGATCGACGTTTCGATGGACACTGTCGAGGTTAAGTTGTTAATCTACAAGTTTACTGGGTTTTCCTTTTTTTTTTTCATGTATTTAGATATCGCAGCCGTTGAGGCCAGTCGTGACGCAGGTGGCCATGCGTGTGTGAACGCGAATGGTGTGGGTTCAATTCTCATTTAAGAAAATTAAATATTTAATTTTCATTTTTTGCTCTGGTGTCGTGGCAAAGAATTCAACGGAAAGTGGGGAACGAAATGTTTTAACACTAGGCTCCCTCTGCCTATCCTGATACATTCGGGATACAGCGCGAAGCAAATAAATTTCTTCATTTCGTTGCGCAGTTGTGGGTTCGATTCCCACTGGTTAAATTGGGTCATTTCCTCTCAATGATTCGATAATGGCCCGTTTGTGAGGAACGAAGTGTCATAACACTAATTCCCCCGAATAGAAACCCACAAACGACGGGCTCACATATATTATTTATAATTTATATAATAATTTTTATTGATAGATTTTTAAAATGACAATTTTTCGTATATTATATAAGTAATTACTGTACATAGCGAGTAATTTGTGCATCTAGGCCACTTACCCGTCTGGTAATTAGTGTTATATGACGCAATCGTTAACATATTCTTGGTAACAGATAATTGTTTAGGTATATACCTAAATATCTATATCTATATTAGGCATATTTGACCTAAATTCCCAAAAAAATAATAATATAGCATATATATAAATATATATTTGACCAAATTAACGAAGTGAATATTATATTATATATTAAAAATTTAAGAATACCTACATATTTCAAATAAAAATAAGTAAAAAACAGATATGTACTGATGTCTCTGTTCAGTTCTTTATTTATGGCGCTTCGAGCGTGCCAGTTGAGCACTAATCACTTCGCTAATGTCACGTTGTATGGAGAACACACGAAGGAGATTGTACGGTAAAAAAATATTATATTACACAATAGGATGTCTCTGTTCTATAAGTAAAAACTATAATTTTATTATATGTACCTATATATATTTTATTTTATAGGTGTGTTGTACGAAATTGGTTTTTCGGTCTGAATCATCTCATGACGAATAAAGTCATCCACGTCATCATATGAAGGTTCGTCCCACGACGTAATAAATAAATAATATTATGAAGGTGTTCGAACATTCTGCCAGTCTGCTTAGTATTTATTTATTTAATACTTTATTACACTTTAAACATAAAATAGATACAAGATAAAACAAATGAAAAATGGTGTAAAGGCGGCCCTATCACCACATGTGAGCTCTTCCAGGCAACCCTTTCGTAATATTTGTTTTATTTTTTCATATTTGACATTTTCATCCGTCGACCGTTCCGTACCAATTTCAGGATTGTAGCTCAACAGGAAGTGCACCTTATAAAAGTTGACGAATCTAAGTTTGCGCCCATACAATTATAAGTTTGTAATATTTTCCTCTATAAAATACCTATAAATTTAAACTTTTTAGATGTTTTACTTTATTTGTACTGTAAGTTCTCACTTCGTGCCAAATTTCATAATTAGTAGGTCCACGGACTATAGTGTAGGGTATATAGGCTATACCTATTATATTATATACTTAGCCTTCCTCGATAAATGGACTATACAAAAAAAAAACTTTTTCAATTTGAATCTTAATGTCTGATATTAGCGAGTTTAACCTAACAAAATATTAGACTAGAAGTATCGCTTAAAAGATAAATAATGCTAGGATGTTTAATTTAAACATACGTTCTTAGGTTACTTATTTTTTAACCTCAATTGATACTAGGTAGAAAAAACAAACTAATTACTCGATTTTACAGTTTCCGCCAATTGCCTACATTACGTATCAGATATCGGAACCCAATGGTGCATTGTGCTAATGCGTGGAACCCAAAGAAAAGAACGCCATGATAGTATGATTAATGAATCGAATTATTATTAAAAAAACCGTCTGACCGTAAAAGCGGTGCTTGTGGGTTTTTTCCCAAATTGAAGGAAAGAATTATTTTCATTTCCTATATCTGGTAGACAAACTGCTGCGTAGAGATCATCACCGGAAAGTGGGTAAGGTATCTTAGCATTAGGCTCCCTCTGATTATACTGCTACATGCGGGAAAAAGTTTCACGCTGTATCTCGACTTTTCACGGTGCAAAGGGAACTTAGTTTTAAGAGATCAAGACATTCACGTGACAGTCAAGATTAAAGATATAACGGCTTATTATTTGCCATAAACACGCAAGTATGATATACTTCTATTTATTTCACAAAAGAGTCATAGGCGATTATCTAAGATCTGTACAATTAAGATAACAATAAATATGAATCAAATTCGTGACGTCTGGCCTATGTATAGTTTTTTTATTTGTTTTTATTTCAATTTTAGTGAGTCCGACCAGGTGTAGTGGTGGTGAGCACCAATGATAGAGAAAAAGGTGAACGTAACGATTCAAGGAATTGTGTTTTCATTTTCTCTCTCTAGTAGGAAGACAAACAGCGGTGTTGAGTTTCGCCGCTCAACACACAATGTCTCAAAAATTGGACGGAAAGAGGGGTTTGGAGTATAATACTAAGTATTAAATTGGTGTATTGTGGGAGATGAGTGATTAATGAATATTTAAAAAACATAACTAGCTAGCATTAAATAAGTTGTCTTTGAATAGCAAAGAGTTGTAAAAAAGTACTGAGAACTTAAAATTTTTTATTAAATTCATCATTCTCTTATTTATAACAATATCATCATTAATGTTAATTAAACACAGTGTTCATAAACTTTAATAGGTTATATTCGCAGATGTATTTGGGTCACATTAGATAACTTTTGACCCATGATAAAATTTCCTCCTAAAATCGCAACCAAATCTTGAGTACTTTCATCTTGTCTTCACTTTAAGAGTAACAGACAGGCCTATTAACAGAGAGATAATAGCGCAGTGTAGTGGACTTACACCAAATGAATGCATCTCCCTACATCATTATGCATTTTAATAAGAAGAAGAATAAGTCCAATATCAATGATAATTTAGTTGAGTTAATTAATATTCTCAAGAAGAGCTAACATAAGTAAGTAACTCACTTATGTTATTTTTGTTACTAGTTACAAATGTTATGTAACATTTTGGGAAACATTGTAATAGACAATGCATGGCGGCAGGTGGCCGTGGCGCGTGCGGAGACCGTTTATTTTTTTAAGAAACCAAAAAAGGGGCCAAAGATCTATCATGCGTGCCAATGTGCTCTCTTTTTACAGCCTTAACTTTGTATAAGAATAAACTTTATACACATAAATTATCTGTTAACATTATAAATTACGTGAATATGGGAATAAGTAAATATTATTACAATAAAACCAATAAATTACGGTAAAATAAATAAAAAGTTCAGTTTTTATTAATTACAGTGTTTCGTTGAATTGCATAGCAACAATTTTAACATGCATTTTAAAAATATTTTTTTCAAATGCCGCAAAACAAGATCTTGCGAATTATCGTTATTATTTTTTATGAATATCTCTTACACGGTAAATTTTGTGATATTTTATATTGTGGGTGGAATATAAAGCTTAAATAGGTATTTGGCCATGTAGAAAAATTAGTAAGATAAGTCAGTAAAAATGGGTAGAAAATAACATCCTCTTTTAAACCAAAAAGACAATAGGGTATTCAAAAAAAATGGGTATACTCTCAAAAACAATAGAACAAAATCAAGATTCTTAGTAAAATCACTGTATAATTTAGCAAGTATAAGTTTTTGTTATTCTAATTATTTGTATTGTAAGCACGTAGATAATTATAGTTTTGTAAGCCGAAATATTATGTCATTTAAACTTACAATTTGACAAACCGTATTTATATTATTTTTAAAATATTTATCTTCATGAAGTTTTATTTAAAAAAAACATATTTACTTACATACTTATTATGAAATAATTCTAAATATTACACAAAACAAAATCAATCACAATTTTAAACAAAATCTTCACGAAACACGACACAGTTAGAAATCTAACAGACAACACACCCTCTCTTATCGACGTTCCGCGCACCACTAACTGACAGATGGTAAATGGCGGGAAAGCGGGAATTAAAGGATTAACTAGGGTTGTAATTATATTGTATAATGCCTTATTTTAAAATTGTTTACAAATTGTTACAGTATTAGATTGAAAAAATATTTTCATTATATGCATTTTGTAAAAAACTTGGCGATTAGGCTCATATTCATATTACACAATGCAATGTAAATTTTGCTAAATTATAATTATCTTATACTAAGCACTTTTTTAATGAATTGAATATTGTTTGATATTTAATATACTTCACAAAAATATATTTTTAGAAGTAAAACTTTTATGACGATGATTATTTACTTACGTGTAAAATAAATTGTTTTCAAGTACAGGCAAATTTCAACTTAGTTTTGCTATATCTAAAAATATGTTATTGTAATTTAAATATCGCATTTATATACCAAATAAATATTATTTATGTATTCAACGATTGAACAGGATAAAAGGCGCCAAAGTTGATCAGTAAGGCCAAGGGTATCCATAGCAGCTGTACGACCTATTGTCACATACAAAACACCTATAATACTCACATTATTTGACATTTAATTTTATTTCTTATTTTATCACTTTTAAGGTTCAAAATAGATATTATTTGTGAACGTCTCGGACGAAGTTTATGCTATTATTAATCGGAAGCCACAATTTTATTGGGGTCCCATTGTAATGAATCTTTTTATACGCATCTTTTTTATTATTATGTTTAAATGGTTTGTAATAACTTGTGGCAAAGGTTTATATGAAGTCTTAATATAAAATAATAATATTTTTGGATAATGGCGGTACTGAACATCCAGTTGCCCGTTGGTTCTTAAATATTGTTAATAAGAGTTTGTACAATAACAAATAAGTGACCAATAAATTATCTATTTGTAAACTGCACGTTATATTATATCTCACAGACAAAATTGAACCTACCTATTTAAGCTTCATATTCCGCCGACAGTATTACAAATCATGGTATTTATCACATAAGATATTGATTTTTATAATAAACTAACTAGAATAAGATATTATTTAAGAACATATTTGTAAGTTACATATTTTATAACAATGGCAGATCTTGTTATTTAATTTATCTTTTCTTGAGAAATGTTGAAATAAATAACAATTTATCTATTTATATTAGGAATTAAGCAGAGATCTGTATTATAATTTGGTAGTAGAAACGTACGTAGAAAGTAACACCTTTTGTATACTTATCTGCCATAAAAGTTTACATCACGAGTTTTATTAGTTTTCAAATTGTGACTTATTGTAAATGATTTAACATACCGTATTGAAAATATTTTAGAATGCTTAGTAAAGCATATTGTTACACTTCTTTGTTGAAGTAATATATTATTTTTGAACGTTAAAGTAACTGTCAAAATTATGTCAAAAATAACAGATAATAAATAATCTCGAATCTCAACCAAAACAAATTGTGATCATGCCAGGCGCTGTTTCAGAATTCATTGACGATATCGAAGATTTGATATCTTCACAAGATATAACACCAAAAGAGAGATATGCGAGTCGAAAAAATGTTAGCGTACGCTCAAAGAAACGTGAAAATAAGGATGTTGAAACAGTGGAAAAGATAGTTTTGGAAAGTGTTGTGCCAGGTATAACCTAAAAATAAACATTGTTATTATTATTTGTTCTATATCTCTTTATTTTAAATAAAAAGCAGTTAATAATTATTTACGGTCATGTTGTCATTATGTGCTATGATATAAATTGCACATAGGTAGTGTTTTAAACGTAAATATACTTGTTAAACATTACATTTGAGTAAGTATAATTCAATTATTTCATGACATTACAGGGACTCAAACAATATATGTTAAAACATGGGGATGCGCTCACAATAACTCAGATTCAGAATATATGGCAGGTTTGTTAGCAGCTCATGGCTATAAATTGACAGAAGATAAATGGCAAGCACAGTTATGGCTACTTAACTCATGCACTGTGAAAAGTCCATCTGAAGATCATTTTAAGTAAGTTTATATTTACAATTATATTTTAATTAAAGTGTATCTGTAACTATGTTTTAATTTATGTAGTAATAATATATTTTAAAACAACATACTTTAAGTATTATTTAAAAAAAAATACTTAAGAAATCTAGGATTATAAGCTTAGATTTATATGTAACTTTTTGATTCAAAAGTGCTTGTAATTACATAATCGAAAAAAGTTATATTTAATTACACTAGACTTCAACAGGCAAGATAAAGAGATATTTTATTTTACCTGTTGAAGTCTAGTGTAGATTCTGTAAACTTGGTAAGTTACCTTCAGTAAATTTTTGTTTAATTATCAAATATTTTTTTACAGAAATGAAATAGAGCTAGGTCAAAGCCGTGGTATACACATAGTGGTCGCTGGCTGTGTACCTCAAGGTGCTCCAAAAGCAAACTACTTGCAGGGTCTCAGTGTAGTAGGCGTCCAACAGATTGATAGGATTGTTGAAATTGTTGAAGAGACTTTAAAAGGTGATTTGTTATTAGTTTTGGATATCTTAATATAATATACAAAATCATATAATTTTTTTTAAGTTTCTTCTCAAATATTAATATGAAAGCAAGTATACACTTTTAAGTGTAGTTTTATATGTAGTTATGTTATACTATATATATAAAAGGACTTGTCCTCACTGACTGAGGTAAGACGCACGCACAGCCTTAACCGCTGATGGTAGAAACCTGAAATTTGGACAAAAGTTTACTTTCGTAATCTGGACATCCACTAAGAAGGGATTTTGAAAAATTTTAACTCTAAAGGGGTGAAATAGGGGTTCAAAGTTTGTATGGAAAAAAATTTAAATCGGCACCAATTTTTATAAAATTTGAAATTTAGATTTTTAAAAGTATTTAATTGAACACGTGTTTCGTCGTTTTCTAGAATTCTCCCCCTAAGGGTGCAAATAAGGGGTTGAAAGTTTGTATGGAAAAATCTTTAAAACGCCACCGATTATTATAAAAATTTAAATTTAGACTCCTAAAAATATTTAATTTAACATGTGTTTTATGATTTTCTAGAATTCACCCCCTAAAGGTGTAAATTAGGGGTTGAAAGTTTGTATGGAAAAATCTTTAAATCGCCACCGACTCTTAAACCACCGACTCTTTTAAACTCTTAAAATATTTCATTGAACACATGTTTCGTGGTTTATTAGAATTCACCCCTAATTACGCAAGCGAAGCTGCGCGCGTCCGCTAGTGTTATATAAAGATGAGAAAAAGTCTTAGCATAAATTGATGTAGATATGTATATTTGTGTTGAACTAATTGCAAAAAAAGATATTTTTAGACTACCACTGATGCATAGAAAAAAAATATCAAAATTAATTTATAAGTTGCTGAGTAATTACTTAACAAATATACAAATAGCACATACAGTCTATATGATAACCACCTAATATTTGAATAAATAAATTTTGATATAATAAATTGTAACAAACTTTTTTTTATATATAGGTCACACAGTCCGTCTCTTTGGTCAAAAGAAAACCGAACAAGGTCGTAAAGCAGGGGGAGCTTCCCTCTTACTACCTAAAGTAAGAAAAAACCCTCTAATAGAAATAATACCAATAAACACAGGTTGTTTAAATCAATGCACATATTGCAAAACTAAACATGCAAGAGGTGAACTCGGAAGTTATCCTCCAGAAGAAATTGTTGAGAGAGCTCGACAGTCTTTCAAAGAGGGTGTCTGTGAAATATGGCTGACCAGTGAAGATACTGGTAATGTATTGGTTTTTTTATATCATATACATTTTATGCTTGCCTGTGGCACTGCACAAATAAGTTTCAAGCTGTCGCATCATGGTGTAGCGATACAGTTTCTGACTGTACACTTGTTGGAATTAATTATTTTCATTATCTTGTTTTTGTAACGATTCTGGTAAAAAAGTGTGTATGTAGGATAGTTGAAAGGCGGTACATAAAGTACCGCCGGCGGTACATGTAATGGTTTGAATTTTGAGCAGTACATGGATGAGTGATGGAGTAAAGTAGCAAACCCTGTTCTATGAGAAATACACCATGAACCAAAAATTTATATGTGAATGCTTTGTAAATATACATTTTATACTTTATAAATTATATACTACAATATTGTTATTGTCAGGTTGAGATCAAAGTACATCTTCCATTATTTTATTTGCATTTTTTTTAGGTACATATGGGCGTGATATAGGGACGTCGCTACCAGAGTTATTATGGAAACTAGTTAAAGTTATACCCGAAGGCTGTAGATTGAGGCTCGGTATGACAAACCCGCCGTACATTTTAGAACATTTAGAGGAAGTCGCTAAGATTATGCATCACCCTAGAGTTTATAAGTAGGTATTAATAGCAATGCAAATGGGGCCTGGCTCGCACAAACTTATTGTTTTATTATAGCGACATTATTGGATGGATTATATCTTTTGAGTATTTTTTGCCTAAAAATGGTACAAGCATTCATCTTCACAAAACTTTCACATCTGTAGGTTCATATAATAACACTTTAACTTGTTTACGTAATAAGATCTTTGATTTTCACTATTATTATACATTTTAAATTAAACTATTTAACTGGATTAATCGCGTATATTTAGTATTATACATTTTTGGAAAGCCGACCGTGTCTACCCATGTCTACCACTGTAAATTGATTTAACATCGGGTTTCCGAAAATTTATTGAATTACTTAAAAGTGTTGGAAAATGAGGAACTGAGTATCTTAACACTAGGTTCCCAGGTTCCACCTACCTGCCCTGCCTTGTGCAGAGTATAGCATAAAGATATAAAAAAACATGTTATTTTAATTATTTTCACAGATTCCTCCATGTTCCAGTACAATCAGGTAGTAATATGGTGCTATCAGATATGAAAAGAGAATACACTAGAGCTGATTTCGAGCAAGTTGTCGATTTTTTAAGAGAAAAGTAAGAAAATGTTATAATGTTATATTTTAATTTGTATTTATTTAGTGAAGAATTTGGCGGAAGTGCCTTTATTATTTGTTATAGCAAAGGAGTGTCTTGACACTAGTTTCCCAGGTTTCTTCCGCCCAACTTGCTATGTGCAGAATACAGCGTGAAGCTAATAAAAAACAAAATATATTAAAAATGAATTGCAATTTGTAATCAACACTTAAAATATACGATACTAATTTATCTTTTAAATTCCAGAGTATCAGGTATGACAATAGCAACGGATATAATCTGTGGGTTTCCAACTGAAACTGAAGAAGATTTTCAACAAACAATGAGTCTTTGTGAGAAATACAAGTTTCCATCTTTATTTATAAATCAATTTTTCCCAAGACCCGGTACTCCCGCTGCTAAAATGCCAAAGGTAAGTGCTTTTTATGACTCATCCAGATCACGTATGTGAATATGAGATCGCATGTGGGGATGTGGGATCACATGACGTGTTTATGTGGGACTCTTCACATGTGTTCTATAATATTTCTTGATAATTCCAGGTGCCACTGGTGACCATCATATTTTATATACAAAAATATACATTATATAGAATTGCATTTATATGAGTCAATATATAGTTTCTATAAACTACTAAAAAGAGCTCATTGTTCTAACTACAAAAATTATTAGATCTAATAATAAACGTTTTTTCCTAGGTCCCTGGACAAGAAGTAAAAAAACGTACGAAAAAACTATCAGAATTCTTCAGATCGTACGAACCTTATGGACACAAAGTAAATCAAATACAAGAAGTTTTAGTGACAGACATATCTCACGATAAAAATTATTATGTATCTCACAACGAATTTTACGAACAAGTGTTAGTGCCAAAGAAGGAAGAATATATGGGGAAAATGCTTGTAGTGAAAATTGTTGAGGCTACTAAGTTCTCCATGATTGGAGAAGTAATGGAGAAACCTAAAATGCCCGGTTTGACTTCTCCGTTGAAGAAAGGTGAAGTGTCCGGTTTGGAGAAAGTAGAGAAAAACGGTAAAATCAAGATACCGGTTTCTTTTTATTTCCTTTTGTTGGCTGTTGTTTTGAGGATTTTGTGGATGTTGTTGTAAATTTCATTGTAAATATTGTATATTTTAGTGATTTAAGAAATAAATATTTTTTAAGGTGTTTTATGTTTTTATTATATGTATATGTATTTAAGAATGTCTCATAAAAAACATGGAAATATCTTTTTTTTAAATAAAAATTATGAGGCCAGTCGTAGCGCAGGGGCACAAAGTGCGACTAGTTGTAAAGCAGATTTTTTTATTTTTAATAAAATTTATAATTTAATCAAAAAATTATTAAATAAAAATACAACATTTTTATATTGTTTTTGTGTTCTTGGCAGTTGCTTTGATAATTTTATGGATATTACTGTAATTACTAATTGTTACGTTAAGATTTTGTGAGTATATTTCTAAAAAAAAAACAATAGTTTGACGTTGTTTTTTGGCGGGTTGTCCGAACCTATTTTTTTAAATTTAATAGTTAAGGTTTCAAGTTATAAATAATTGTAATAAAATCTAATCTAATCTTAATTTAAATTTTAACAATAATAATTTTTGGTAAAGCTTTAAAGATTTATTAACTAAACAATTAATTTGGGAAATGGTATTTAATTTAGCATTTTCCTTCAAATAAGTTCTTAAATTACACCGTCCCATACAAAATAACAATTGTTTAGCGAAACTCATACAAAATGTTAGCATCAGGTTTAAAACAATGAGCAACTCGACACAATTCCGCTCTAGTGGTTCTATTCACGCGATATTATATAAGATTACTTCGCATCCGTCTGTCCGTCAGTCGTTTTGCATATATCTCTGGAAGTGGGAATAAAGTGCTCTAGAATATTTTTATTAAGTATTTCAGGGTCCAATAGAAGAGTTGCAAAGGAGAAAGAAGTTCTAAAGATGTCGTACGCACAAGCGGGAGGAAAACGACAGAAGGTGAGGGAAGCTCGTGGTACGGACAATGTTGATTATTTTCAAGGTATTTTTTTTAAATCTTTATATATTTTTCGTTTTTTTAGAGAAGGCTAAAGAAAAGGGGTCGTTTTTAGAGATCTTTTAAGATGTTTGGCGAAATTTAATGCCGATCTTTGTATAATTAAACTGGGGAATCTCATGTACCTATTAGGCATATTCATTATTTTTGAGGAGGATTCGAACCAGGAGAATCTCAAGTGCGTCGCTGGCATCGAATTAACATATAATGTAACAATCCTTGATTTATGTGTTAGAAGTCTGTGGTTAACATGATCGTAATGAAAAAGTCAGGGATGGACACATTATCAGTTTTTTATTTGTTATTCGATATATCTAAACAGTAATAATTAGGGGAATTGTGCTTAAGATGACATACTTTTTGTTTGAAGACAAATATTTCAAAAAAATAAACTCATCTGAGAACAGCATATTGCGTATACTATTATATATTTCATAACCAACGAAATTATTTTAGTTTCAGAACAATCATCTTTCAAACATCATAAAAATAAACAAGAATCGCACTTAGGTCGACCAGTGTAAGACGACATATCTACAGGGTAAAATGACATACTTAGCATGTGATATTACACTTTCAACGTATGAGGCATAAAAATGCCATCATTATTTTTCGAGCACACAGTTAAACAGTAGTTAACAATATTAAGGCCAGATTCACACATGTTGCAAATTCTATGAGGTTGGATTCCGTTATCAGTCACTTCCTTTTCCAAAAGGGAAATAAGCTTCGTCACTTGCGGCTATTGAATGCCCTTGCTCTAGCAGCCTTATCCATGTCTTCTTGTGACCAATATATATTTGTTTGTAATTGCCAGGCATTTTGTAGGTAAGGCAAAAAAATACATCCATTCTATTTATAAGGGTAAGATAGTATGCCATCTTATACTCACGTTTTGTATGTCATCTTACCCAATAGATATATGAATTTAATTTTAACCGTTGTGACAAAAGTTTATAGGTTAGGATGCGCTTTTAGCGTTAGTTGTGTCATATAATAATCCTATTTTACATTTATAATTAGTTCAAATAGAAAATCTTTATCTTACATGTCTTTTTACCATCAAGCAAAAGCGAAAGAAAAATTTGTTGCAATTGAAAATAACGAAAACATGAATTACTTGCCCATCTGCATTCACTTTCAGCCATACTGAATTTAAGCACTAGCTGCATCTACAGACACTCTCTAAAACGTCACAAGATCGCACTTAGCGCTAATAGTTTCATCAATATTGGTAGTGTGTCATCTTATCATAGTATGCCATCTTGAGCACAATTCCCCTATAAACGAGATACTGCCGTGACGTAATTGTATAAATTTATATGACGATTGTAGATTCACTTATAATTCGGGGAAATTATTATATTAAAAATGTGAATATTCCCACGCTCTGGTTAGAAAAAGTGCAACTTTAATGCCCGCCATTTAATTTAGTACGTAATATTACTGAAATTGATAAAAGTAAAAAATACTCTGATGTATCTACAAATAATTTCTCTTTAAATTTTTTTTTTAAATATCCTCGGATCCGGATTGCTGAATAGCATGTCAAACGCGGCTTCGCCCGCTTAAACTTACCGTTATATTATTACTTACATAAATTAGAGTCTATGTGTTATTTTGACGTATAAGCTATATTACTGTAAAGTTTTATGTAAATCCGTTCTGTAGTTTTAGCGTGATCGTGAAACTAACATGTATCCTCATAAACTTTCACTAAATAATATACTTAAATTAAATCAAAATACATCGTGAGAATTTCTAATATGGGCTAATGGAAATAACTAAGTTACTTTGGGAGCAGTGGGTTATAATATAAAAATGATTACCGACATTTAATATAGCCTATACTTAGCCATCTTCAATAAATGAACACTAGAAAATTTTTTCAATTAGTATCAATAGTATTCGAGGGTCAACATAGCCTACGAACGTATATATTGTATGTTACAGGCATAGAGAAAATAGAATACAACAATTTGGCGACTTCCACCGACGTACACAGCTTCCGCTTTTATAATTCTAGTGAGAGAGTTCACAATCGAAGTATGGAGGAATGGCTCAAGTTCAGTGTGTCGCTCACCGAGTTTAGGAGTAATGGTGTGTATGTGTATGGCAAATACATAATGAGAAATTAATCGATTAATAAAAAGAGTTAAAGAACATATTATTTCTTTATTTTAATTTATTTGTAATTCTTCTTATGCATTATATTTACTAAAAAGATTTAAACTTTTTGCATTACGCGGGCTTAAAGTTTGTTACTTTTGCCTTTACTTATGTTTCATATTTGAAATTCATGCACCCCCTCCTAAATTAACTAAATTTACTTAATGACTAATTAATTAGGTATACACGATAAACCCTAAAAATATATGTCTCTCTTAATATATTATATCCCAATTCCAGGATCAGACAGCCAAGGCAGGCCGACGTTTAATCGATCCTGGGACGATCATTCTAATTCCTTAGATAATTATAAGCGCTCCATAAAATCATTTTATGATTTTTGCCACAAACTAGGAATCAAATACTGGACGGCGTTTGATACAGATTTAGTTCCACAGACGGAAAATTGGGATGAAAATAAATCAAATTGGGACGAAATTGTTGATTTTATAAGTGAAAACTCGCAGAGATATCAAATAAAACTTTTGTGGCTGGCACCAGATCTACATTCACATCCTAGGCAAGCATCAGTATTCTTTATATGATTATATTGTACACTTACACGCCAAGTCTAAAAATAAGTATACTTTTTGTTATAAAATTAAAAATAACTATTATAAGATTTCTTTTTAATTATTTCTATTTAATTTTTGTCTGTTAGTTATTTATTGTCTTAAATTATTGTGTTTTTTTTTATATTATCCAGATATTCTACGGGAGCTTTCACAAGCAACGAAGCCTCAACATTCGTACAAGCTGCGACACAAATTAAAAAATGCATTGAAATGTCACAACGTCTAAGTGCAGAGTGTTTTCTTCTTTGGCCATATAGAGAAGGCTACGAGGCGATCTTCCAAACTGATGTTGCCAGAGAAATAAAATTATTCGCCAAATTGCTAAAAATTACCGCCGAATACAAAGAAAGATTAAATTTCAAATGTCAATTATTAATAATGCCATATTTTAGTAGTGTCGGTCGTCGTTACAGTAATTTTAGTTTAACATGGCAGCCCCAAAGCTGGGATGGTGATATTTTGTATAGATATATGTGGGATGTTACCAGTTGTTTGTATTTTTTGAAAAATCACAATTTAGATAAATATTACAGGGTGTGTACTCCGCCTGGACACCACATGTATATGGCGTGTGTGTAAGTAACATTACTCCAAATAATTTTTATTACTTACAGTAAAAAATGAATTACATTGTTTCACACCAGAAAAAAAAATACTTTTTTTAGAAACGTAACCAAAATTAAATATGCGACTCTTGGTAATCGCTTCTTGGAAACTTGTATGGTTTCCTAGATGGGTGTGTTCAAGTCCCACTACATTTATACGTTTTATAAAAGAGTATTTTGGAAAGAATTATTTGAATATATTTAGTCATTCCCTCGAATGGAGATTGAACCTGCAATCTTCACGTGCAATGAAATACCATCCCATTAAGGCATCCCGTTATGGCAACACTAAAAAATCCATATATTGCAGATATAATATGTTTGGTGGGATCACAATAACAAATAGATTTGATTGTTCCGACATCAAAACCGCTACCTTGATGGTGAAATGTATAGCTGACCAAGTAAGTTAGAAGTCATCAATATAATTAAAAATTAAAAAAATAAAAATTAAATCAGCTTCACGCTGTATCCTGCACCCAGCAGACTAGGCAGAGGGTACCTTACCTTAAGACACTCCATTCTCCGCATTCCGCCGAATTTTGGAGGCATTGCGTATTGAGTGGAGGAAAAGGGACCGTCGAGTTAAGACATTTCATACCCCACACGCCACCCAATTCCCGAGACATTTCCAATGTCGAGTACCGGTATTGACATACCGTTTGAGTTGGGTCGTGATACTCAAAGCAACAAGGATTCTAATTCCACTATATATAAATTACATTTCCAGGGTGCAGCACCAATCGGCGGTATTAATTTAAGGATAATCCCCAAAAGAGATAGCGATCTGCGTGACTTATTCACGTCATACATTAGTTACATAGACGTATTTGCGAAGGGTTTGCGGGTAGCCTGCAATGTGGTCGCTGAGCAAGTGTTTACTAAACATTTGCAGGTATTATATATTTTTTTTGTATGTACCTAATAAACATTTTTTTTATCTATCTATGTAATTTATAACCAATTTTATAAGGCCTGTCGTGGCACGCGACAGGTTGTGAGTTCGATTCCCGCTCGAGAAAGTGAAATGCTTAATATTTTAATGACTTCGCTATGGTGTCAAGGCAAAGCGCGGTGTTGAACTCTGACAAAATATACATTGTCATAGTAAACATAGTGACAATCATACGATAGAAACGAGAAATAAACATAAGCTTGTTACACCAAGTTTTCGCCTCCAAAAAGTTAATAAATCCTTTATGGGTCTGAGTATACGTGTATATAATAAAATTCCGCAGTGTATTCTTAGTTTGCCACTACAAAAATTTAAAATATCTGTAAAAAAAATTCTAACAAGTAAAGCGTATTACACTGTTCAAGAATATTTAGAGGATAAGCATGTATGGAATTAATGTCTATTGAATGTAATGCAGGATAGCTGCCAGCTAATGTAATAGATTGTACCATTGATTTTGAAAAGAGCAACTGTTGAGTTTCTTGCCGGCTCTTCTCAGCAGAACTGCCTTCCGAACCGGTGGTAGCTTTTTGTTCATATGTTCATTCGACGATTCAAAAGTGCTTATAATAATTGCCTATTTGAATAAAGAATATTTTGAATTAGAATTTGACACTCAACACGCAGTGCCTCCAGAATTCGGTGGGAAATGGGGAACGGAGTATCCTTAGCATTCGATTCCCTCTGCCTTTCCTGCTGTGTGCGGGATACAGCATGTACAGCAAAACCGATTTTTATGATAGAAAAAATTGTAAAATGAACACATAGTCCCATTTGTTTTCTTACAGCAACGGTACGCTTCGTATAGTAGCGGGTTCGGATCTCGCGTTGTGAGCGGAGACGTCTCTATTGAGGAGTGCGAGGAGTTTTACAAGTATGTCACTTTAAACTTTTAGAAATAAGAATAGCTTTTATATCACATCATCGACTTTGACGTCATATATACAGGGTGGAAGAGGCAGCGCTTCTTTTACTGAAACTGCATATAGGGTAAAATATTTCAAACCCAGTATTAAAAAAAATAATCAAGGTACCTCAACGGTTTGGACGTAGGATTTTTTTTTCATTTCACGATTTTTATCCATACCTGTATTTCGTGTCACGCACACATACGTATGCGACGTTGCCGCTTTGACAGGTAAGTGTGTGCGTGCCTATGTTATACTTTACAAATGGCGTTTTATTTTAAAACGATAATTTTATTATTTATTTTGTTTGAAAAAAAAACTTTTTCATTTTTGAGAATTATTTTTTTTCCGAATTATATTACGCTTTTATAGAGTAGTTAAAACTGTGGTTTCATTTAAAGTGGCGCTGACAATTCCACCCTGTATA
>JAEBDU010011775.1:0-33159 GCA_016802625.1 Heliconius numata
TCAAAATAAGTTTTATTTTATGTAAAATTATCTTTTACTTTTTAGTTCCGTTGTTTTTCGGTTCGGTTTTTTTTTGTTCAAAATTAATTCTCTTTACGATTTTAAGTGATAAGTAACCTTAAAAGGATACTTCTTAAACGAGTGTTGGTTGTGGTGGTAGTGGTTGTTAACGAGTGGCATCTGTTGTGATATGTAATACTTGACTCAATTAGGTATTATTTTTGTGGAAACTAACATTTTGGTATATTGACAAGAAAATACATAAAAAATATTCTGGCGAATTGGGAACCTCTCCCTTTTTTGAAGGCGGTTGAAAATGATAACATCTTTTTTGAGGTTGGTTGAAAAGAAATGCAACGATAGGGAATCTTACTTCTGACAATAATTTTAACAAAGTTTTCCCTTGTAACTATTCCAGTGTAATTAATATTTACCAAAATAAAAACAAATTTTCTCAATTTTGACCGGATCTTATAATCGGAACCTAACCAAACTTTTATCAAACTATCCTTGAAGTGTATTATTTCAAATAAGAAAAGAATCATTAGAATCGGTTGGCGTGATATTGAGTTATTCGTCATTTTGTCGCACACGTACCAATACAAATTTAATACTTATGTGATTTTCTCATAGATACCATTGTCAAAAATAGACCAAAAAAAAATTGGTTCCCACATGGGAAGCACTACCTTTCAAATAAAAAAAATCATCAAAATCGGTACACCTAATCAAAAGTTATAAAGTAACATACATAAAAAAAGAAACAGTCGAATTGATAATCTCCTTTTCTAATAGAAGTCATTTAAAAAAGATTTGCTTTTGCGCCTGGTAATTATTATGATACTGTTGATTATTCCTCAAATAAACAGGCTTTGTTCGATTATTTATCGTTTTTTATTTTGCAAATAATAGCTTTAAAAATATGGTAACAATTTACCCCGGTCTGTTAACAACTTGCCCCAAATCGGGGTAAGTTGTTACTTTCCGACTTCATAAAATAAAAAAAATAAAAATATTTATTTCAGTTCCACTTATTATATAGCTACATAGAAGTAATGAGACCAACCTAGTAAGTAACTAGTATAATACTAGTACTTGTAACAGGAGGCCCCGCTCTTCCATAACACTTTATACATTCGTTATGGAAACAAAAACAAAAATAAATGAGATATAATTATAGCTACTTTACAATACAAAATATATAGAAAACAAACAATAATAATAAATAACTAAATTTATGTATATAGATCAAATTAAGCTAAAACGTGTGCATGTGTTTGTCTGTTCGTGGGTGGTGTGTGGTTGGGTATGTGTGTGTGTGCCTGTTTGAATGTTGTGTGTGTGTGTGTGTGTATGTGTAGTGC
This sequence comes from Heliconius numata, assembly GCA_016802625.1. Taxonomy (NCBI): domain Eukaryota; kingdom Metazoa; phylum Arthropoda; class Insecta; order Lepidoptera; family Nymphalidae; genus Heliconius; species Heliconius numata. The sequence goes on from JAEBDU010011775.1 coordinate 1,365, forward strand.
AAATTCAACGTCGCATCAGGGCTTCTATAGAGTCATAATCTAGGCTTCGCAGCCAAGCAGTAACTGCTTTTTTACATTCGAAGAAGTTTAAGGAATATATGTTTAATATTTTGTTTATTGCATTGTATAAACACTTTGACTGGTTTGCAAATTGATGGTTACCAAATTCAGTTTTCATAAGAGGAGTAAAAGCTGGGACATACCTCCTTTTGTTAGGTTGCTCCAGGTTGTTTGAGAAAGCTACAGCTCTGTGAACCTTCAAAGCACAATTTAATATATATAGCTTTCGTACAGACAATAAATCGCAGCTAGAGTATATACCCTCTGTAGAAAATCTAAAAGGTTTGAAAAACATAACTTTCAGCAAAGATCTTTGTGCTCTTTCTATCTGAAGGAACTTTATTTTAGATGCTCCACCCCATACAGAGATACAATATCCCAATACTGACTGAGCTAAAGCTACGTAGATTTGGATTAGTATTGTTTTATTTGTTACATGTCTCAGATTTTTAAAAACCCATATAAGTTTTCGAATTCTCGTGCTTGTATAGTCTATGTGTGTATGCCATGATAAACGCTGATCAAGCATTACACCAAGGTATTTGGTAGTAGAAACTCTACTCAAGATCGAAGGGGTACAATCACATACAGAAGTATTACTATACGGGCAGTTGTGCAATTCTAGTATAAAATTAGTTCCGGGTTGAGTTCTATTGTTTATAGTGAAGCAAATGTAGTTAGTTTTGTCTATATTAAGTGTGAGAACATTAGATTTAAGCCAGAGAGACACCTTTGCGAGTCCTATTTCCGCGGTTTGCTTTACCTCGTTCCAAGAGGGACCCGAAAAGACAATTGCAGTGTCGTCTGCGTAAGCAAAAGTTTGACCATTCTTAATGTTCATACTTAGCAAGTCATTCACGTAAATTAAAAATAGAGATGGCCCCAACACGCTTCCTTGGGGAATACCGAAGCTTACGGGACAGTCGCTACTTGTATATTCACCAATTTTTACTCGCTGTCTCCTGTTACTTAGGTAGTTTTGAAATAATAACAGGGGAGTACCTCTTATACCGACGCTTTCAAGTTTTTGCAGCAGAATAGGAGCGGAGACTGTGTCAAAGGCTTTTTTTAGGTCTAGAAAGACGGTTAAGCACTTCTTGCCTTTATCAATATTTTCGGAAATATGAGAAGTTAGTGTCACAATGGCATCTTCAGTACTTCTTTTACGTCGAAAGCCATACTGTGAATTAGAGATAATATTAAATTTTTCCATATAATTAAGTAATCTTGAGTTTAGTAGCTTTTCTATAACTTTGGCAATAGATGGTAAAACTGAAATAGGTCTGTAGTTATTAATATTACATTTATCCCCTCCCTTGTGAACTGGTGTTATAATTGATTGTTTTAATAGAGTAGGGAAGGTTCCTAGTTTGAAACATAGGTTCGCTAAATGACAGATTATTGGGGCAAGGATATGTCTGGCTAATTTTAAAAATGTCGTGGGAATATTATCCCAACCAGGGGCACTATCCGATTTCAAATTCATAATAATGGAATCTATTTCTTTAATGTCCGAATCAAGCAGTACGAAAGAAAACGACGTAGATTTTATAAGAGGTTGAATGTTATTTTCTTTAGTTAATTTTAAAAGTATATTATCTGCAAGCTGTTTTCCGATATTCGCAAAGTAATCGTTAATATAATTCACGGAATCTGTTGGAGTTGGTTTTACATTCAAAAGCCTATCGCAATTTGACATTGAGGGCTTTAAAGGAGTTATGGCTCTAATTTTGTCCCAAAGTTTTTTTAGATTTTTAGTACATGACATTAATTGTTCGCTATCATATTTTCTTTTAGCCTTTTTTATTAAATTGTTGCAATGAGTACGGTATCTTTTAAAAGCAATTGTCATTATTTCACAATCTGGGTTACTTCTTAGCTTTTTTTGCATCTGGTTTCTGTTCCGAATACAACGCAGAATGCCAGGTGTAATCCAAGGTTTTATAGAACGATTTTTCTTCGGGATATGTTTTACATAAGAACTTTCGTTCAATGACTCTGTCACTTTAGAAATAAGCAGTTCAGTAAGAAGATTAGGATCTTCACAACGTAACAAAGCTGTTAAATTTTTTTCAGCTAACATCGAAAGAGCCTTGCTGAAATCAGTGAACTTTTTTGTCTTAGGGCATCGATTGACACTACATAGCAGAGAAAGTTTTAATAGAATTGTAGAGTGGTCAGTTGTAGACGTATTAATGACTGCTATATATGACGAATATATGTTTTTATAAAGTTTTAACATGAAGTGATCTAAGCAGTTAACACCTCGAGTTGGAAGTGAATGCCCAGGGAGAAGCCCATGCGTAGATAACATTAAAAGGTAATTGTGTCTATTATTATAATCGTTCGCGTTCTCATTAGGCTTAGATATAATATTTATGTTTAAATCTCCCGTAATAATAATATTTTTGTATGACTTAATAGTTTCTAAGTGATTACTCAAAGAACTTATAAAGTTCGTTGCGTTAGGATTTCAGTCATAAAAAGATTCATAATAAAAAAGTCTTACAAAGAATACCCCAAATTACTGTTTTAATTGCAAGTCTAGATATGTAAGTTGAATTTGATTATATTATATAAATACTGAAATCAAGTATTCGTAGCAATATTTGAGGTTAAAAAAAAATCGGAACTTTTGGCCCCGCTCTCCCCTACAGGAATAACTTTGGCAAATATTTTCACATCCCAGTTTGTTCTTAGCTTTTTAAATGTTTTTAGAACCTACATAAATATGTAGGTACGTTATCTTCTCGCTTCGGCCACATTTACATCAGATTTGAGTAACACAGCTTAAAACATCAAAAATAAATAATATATTTAAAACGAAACGTGAAACGTTCATAGCAAGCGAATCGAAACAATATGTTGTCTAATACGTAAGTTATTTTTGTAAATTAAATTAGCCTCAATGAAACAACAATCAGTAGAGCCATTTCGATCTACGTAGAGATTTTATTAGCTAAATACGCTTAATAAATTTATTATCAGAAATATGAGTGATCTTCATTCTAATCGATCGATTTACGCGCGCGGGCGAATTGTTGAAATCGGTAAACGTAGATCTACTACCTAATCAATGCGGCTTGTTGGTTCTCACGATATCGTTTTAAGAAATCAACATTAACGTTATTACATAGGTAGGTGATCCCATAGACTTACCTATAGGAATATAATAACTCCAGAGATCCCATAGACTGGTAAGTTTATGGGCAATTTAAAACTTATCGAACAAGATATTATACCTAGTGGTTTGTAAAATATTCAGGGGCCCCGGCAGATCGAAGCCTCGTGCCCCAAGTACCTCTAAATGGTGATGAAATCTTACTAAGTCTATAGATTCCTCAAAAACTCAACTGAAACCTTATAAATCGTCATCATCTGTCATTACAACAAGCTAGGCATCTGCTTGGTATATAATATTGAAGGCCTTTAGAAGATAAACCTGAAACTTACGCAATAAATATGAGCTACGGGCAAAACGTCCGTCTTCGTTCGTCTCTTCAACTATATACCAAAACTATGTTAATAGTTTAGGATTGCACTGTGCTACAAGACCAATGCAATTTTTTTGTATGCAATTTGTATTCGTCTCTTTAAAATTTTCTTTTGTCTCCAAAAACTTCGCTACATAATTTTTTCATAGTATAATCGATACCGTGTTTTCGGGAGTCAACCGAAGGATACCCCTTTCTCTCATACCATAACCTCTTGCTTCATAAATCTTTTTTGTTATTTCTCTCGAGTAGCCTTGACATCTTCGCTAGAACCTGCCGTTATAGCTTGGTGGTGAAGAGATCGTATGTCCATAGCATTCATCTTTCTTTCCTTCTTCTTCTGTACCACCGTGTTACTGCCGGTACCAGCACTGCGTTATGTACGGCCAAACGTGTAAATGACGTTTCGCCGTCTCATCTATGTAATGGAACTAAGGCACTGTTAACTCTGGTACCTGCAGCAATATGCCTTTCCACGTCTACTTCGTATCTTCCGTCTCTACTTTCCAAATATAACACTTCATTCACTTGTGTAGGCACTATTTACGTTGATCTTACACTCCGCTATTTCTTCATTTCTAGCTCTCCATATAATATAGCTCTCCAATAGTGTTTTGGCTCTCAGTGCTACCTGGCTACTGTGCTATGAGAGAAGAAATGTGAAGGAGATTTAAATAGGTATATAGGTATATACACCGATAGAGATACCGTTAAGGTACAACAGAATCGCATCCTGGCTAAAACTACGATGGTGGTAGATTAAATTTACACTCGAGGGTACGATTTTTTTTATAGAAAATGAAAAAATATGTAAGTATAAGAAGGCAAAGCGCGGCTCTACTACCTACTTCTACCCTGCTATGTGGAAAAATAAGCAAAGAATAGTTGGTATGAGACGTTGAAATTAAGAACGATTTGTGCCCATTATGGCTATCTTCGGGTTGTGTTACAATGGCTTGTCGCGTTGTACCAGTCGCTTTCTACATCGTCTATCTATGACTCATTTCTACGTTTTATAGTAGGAGTAGGTACCTTCAAGCCCATAGGTATCTCCTTATCAGACTAGTACCTAAGTACCTAATGCGCTTCAATAACATATAAGCGGTTAAATATTTTTTACTTCTGTAGGTAGTCGTCTTTCTGTTTATTTAAAATAAACTTGTATGTAAGGTTGCTTGTCTGAACTATGAATACGTTCATATATTTTGCTAGCACTGAATTAAGTGATTTCATATATTTAGATTCTCCACTGGCGTAATATCGAATATTTTGTCCTTAGTTCAAGCGTATATTTGGCCGTCGATTGTTTAGCAGAAGATTTGATGCGTCACACACTTTGCGAGATCAATATATAATTGACAAATAATTGGTATTCGGTAGTTACCCAAATAGTAAGCATTAAAAAATGTTGAATTAGCTAACTATCAATAATAATACCGTAATTCCAATTTATTAACCGAATATTCATGATATCTCGACTGTCAAAATTAAATTAATAAAACAAAAATAAGCAAAAAATATTTTAATTCAATAATAACAGCAGTATGCCACGGAAAAGTAGGTAGGACACAGAAAAGTAGGTAGGACAAAGTAGGTAGGAATCTCCTAAAGAATTTTAAAAAGATTACTCCAGAAAAAAAATAAGCAATATTTCAGTTAACTATATTATTATAAATAATGACACAACAATCACCTACGAATAAAGCGGGATAAGTTTTTTTTACAAAAAACCGCCGGAGCCCTTTTGACCGCTCATCAGAAAGATCGTTATCTCGAGGCTTCGACTTCGGACCCTCGCTCGTGTTAATGTATTCGTGGGAATTAATGGCTCAGAAAATTTGTAACGACTTGCTATCTATAGATGAAAATTTCATATCAGATGTTGTAATTAATATTAATGCTATTATTATTTAAATGGAAGACAGGTATTTTAATAATAGAATAGTTAGTATCTAGTAGTGATCACAGTGTTCTTTTGAGGTTAGCTTATGCTTCCTAAAGAGTTCTGCAATGACAGCAAGGTAAGAAAGAGGATGCATCAACACATCCCAGCCAAGCTCTCTCAATTTTTGCTATGTGGCTATAGATGAGTGCGGTCTGGCTTTGTCGTGGTGGCACATGCTATTCATCAGCCCCGGCTGCGGTTTTTTTTATTTATTGCATCTTCAGAATGTCACATTTAATGGTATTAAAATCAGCCAGTTACATTCAGTACAGCCAAAGGGGTTTGATTACTAATAATACATTCAAAATACGAAAATACTTTTGCGCCGACCTCTTCCTATCCTATCCTATCCTATACCTATCTTATAAAACAAAGTCGCTTTTCGTGTCTGTCTGAACTTTCTAACTCTTCTTCTTCTAAACCACCCAATGGATTTTGATGCGGTTTTCACCATTAGGTCGAGTATTTCTCAGGGAAGGTTTATATATAGTTTATTAATTGTACATTCTTATGTAAATTAGCATAAATACGATAAATGTGTATAAAGTCCTACCCGTTGAGACACTTTCGAGCATGCGCTGCTTTAATGGTGAGTACTACATGAAAAAAATGTAGTGGAGTATTGTTCCTCTTAATAATATATACAAAAAAGTCCGCGACGGCATATTCGTATCTTTTAAGAATAACGTGTAGTGATCATTTTTCTGTCTAAAAATAATAATTTCAATATATTTTTTATTGTGAGGGATATTTTTCCATAATGGTATTAATCCTTATCCTTTAAAATACTTTATTAATTTTCTACGTTAAAGGAAGATAAAATTTGCTTTTTACACTATTTCCAAATTGCGAATAGTTTTAGAGAAAAACGCATTTAATTGTTGACACATCCCGCCGTTGACATGTCAGCTGTATGTTACTCAAGTTTCACTTATCCCTTACTCTCAGCATATAAATAAGTATATTAGTTGGCCATTTAATGTAGATCAAAACTGTCTTTTGCTGTTTTTCATTTTAAAAAGTACTTTAGAAGTTGTTACAATATCAAAAAATCCTTGCTGCGAAACGGCTCACCACTCGCCATGCGTCCGCCGCGCCCGCCTGCCTTACACGCATCGGTGGTTCAGTGGTAGAATGCTCGCCTGCCACGCGGGCGGCCCGCGTTCGATTCCCGGCCGATGCATTCTATTTAATTTTCCTCACAGGCAGCCACGTCGTGCTTGCTTTTTATCAGGGACAGAATACTCGCTTCAGCATTAACCACAAGCTCGAAAAAAAAAACCCGCCTGCCTTTATAGCAACGAAGATTTAGTTAGATGCGTTTGCACGTATTGGATAATTGGAGTTGAATGTATTATTTCAGCGCGATATATTTGGTTTCATATTTTTTGTAGTAGTTATTAGTAGGTAGGTTTTTGTTTATAATTTCTTCCGTTAAAAAATAGTGATTGAACTATCTAAAAATAGTCATTTAAATATATTTTAATAAGTATTTGAAAAGATTAGTAGCACAGATTCAAAATTACGGTACCTACTAAAAAGTCCTTGCTGTGTAAAACAATTGGAAAATCCTTATTGAAACTAGGAAAATGCGGGTTGCATTAGGGTTTAATTAATTTTCACATTATCTTAAGTGCTTTGCAAACATACATTATATGAATAATCCAGTAGTAAAAGCGGGCGAAGCCGCAAGGGGGTCGCTAGTATCCTATAAATCAAGACACTTCTCTTTTTTTCAAGACATTGCATGTTAAGCCGTAGGTAACTCAAGTACCTATTCTATATTAAAAATATATATATGACTATGGAAGATGCTTAATACGCTACATAACTTTTATTGAGGCAGTATTTCATTATTTCTCATAGTTTAGCTGGACTGGTATGGTTCCATGATAGTTATGCAAGGTTTTATGTCAGTCAGATATGAAAATCTTAGTCAGGACTAAGAACTAAACAACAAGAACACTTTATTGAAATGTACGGCCCGTTATATCTATATATTTTTGTGTCCGTACACCCAAATTTCACCTACAATCCTAATATACCAAATACTAAGATGAGACACTAGCGGGATAAGCCGCTTCTAATAGTACATTCATAGTCTTCTCTATTGTGGCAAGTAGTCTTGTCCAGATATTTCTTGTTATACTAGCTTAAGGTTAATTTAAAGCCAAATATCTTTGATTTCTTATTTTTATTATCCATATGCAGTTACTTTTTGAAACGGGAAAGTACCTACGATATATGCCGTTTTCTATGTCATCTAATTGATAATCTTGGACTTTTATAGATTCTCGTGACTTCGCTCGCATACCACATATAATACTTTTATTATACTGTATTTCCCAACCAACTAACATTCGAACATATTAAATAAATAACTTATTTTAAAATTTCTGAGAAAGTGTTAGCACTGCGTGGATGCTTGAGAGAATGCCATCGGCAGCAAGGGCACCCCATGCGCGATTCGAAATTAGGGTTTCGGAAGCAAGTAGAGCGTTGAATTATTTTCATTTTATATTTTCTCCAAAAGCGTAAGTCCAAATTAAATGCTATAAAAGCCAAAGGTTATCTTCACAAAATGATCTTAATGATGGAATAACTTTTGCTCGTAAGTTTCCATATCCAAGTCAAATAAAAAACTATGAAATATCACCTGGCTGTTTTCAAAATAGAGTTTTTGTTACAAAATTCCTTATTGTGACTTATTTATACAATGTTGCAGACGTTATTTAAGAACTAATTAAATTGAATGTTTTTGTACAACTTAATTAAAACTCAATATAGGCATACCTACCTATATATTATTTATAAAATTATATTATTATGGGAAAACGAAAGTAATGTAGATTAGTAGACATTTACGTCTGTGTTTGCCATGTTTCTTTGATTTTCTATTTTCAGGAAATTCTTTTAAAATCAAATTACTTATGTTTATTTCTTCAACATAAATAGGAAATGAAAATAGTAGGTGATTTGTGTGATGACCATATGATTTCCGCGAAAAGCGGATATATTATGGCAGTAATATAAGACACACGCCGGCGCGGTACAATTGCGGTTACATCTTGTAATAGGAAAGATAAGGAAAATAGATAAAATAAGATTTTGTTAGTCATAATTGATGTAGTATATACCTAAGTATATGCAGAGTCTAAATCTAATTGACGTCATCACGATGATATTTCAGGGGAACGTGAAGATACAAAAGATACAGTTGTGAAATAGACATTATTTTTAATACTTTGTTAAGAATTTATTTACATTTCTCTACATAATCTATTTATTTATTTATTTATTTACACTTTATTGTGCACAATTACACATTAGGAAGAAAAAGAAGAGTATAAAATCTATTTATTTTCTTGATTGACGTAATATACGTGTTTTTAATAGCTTAATTTTGTGATTATATTATATTTAAGAAGACATTTTTTTAAAAAAACCAAAAAAAAAAAAACAATAACCATCAATACATTTTCACGTAGCAATATAAAAAAAGGTTTATTACGTTAACGAAAGCAATATAATGAAACAATACATCATTATCTACAATTATCACTTATATTACACATCATAAATAAAATAACTGCCAACAAATACCATAAAAAAAAATAACAATACTAAGGACTTATAAAAAAGTGTACACGACAAATACTGAATGTGGTGTCGAATTCTAAATACTTACCTAATATTCGGTTTCAATGACGAAGGCAAGGGAAAAAGGTTTAACTAACAATGAAACTGAAAAGCACCCTGTCGACGAAAGGGCACCTTTCCATTTCTATGCTTTATCGAAAAACAGCGCTTTACCATACAACTTTTAATAAACGTACAAGCGCTTTAAAGCTTTGCAGCGCTTGTTTGTTATAAACGTCCTGTCGGAGCCAGAGAAAATAACCGAGGGTCTGATATCCCGCATGGGGTTGTATATTATTTAAAATTGTATCCTATTCCCTTAATATAAGGTTGCTTTTGTATTAGTGCATTAAACACTTTTGTTAAAGCCGGGCTTACATAGGGGATACGAGTCTAACAAAATTGCACGTCGTAATGATGCTGACAATAGGCGTTCTGGGAACGAGCCGGTTTTTGCAATGCCAGTGCAAATTTCTCAACGTTGGAAACCACCATTTGGTCTTAAGGCACCGCGCTACTCATAAATAGACTGACAAAACATAAAAACTTCCATTTTATGTGAAATTTTATGTAATAAATTATGTTAATCGTGAATTTGATCGACTGTTGCTGTTGTTGGAATTGAAATAATTATATTAGAAAAAAATGATTGTAATAATGTAATAGAGCAAGGTGTGGTATTAATTTTTTTTATGTATAATTTCAAGCTTAATGCTTAGCTAAAGTATATTTATGAATATTTCCAATACATTCTGAAGGCTTATTTATCTATAAATAAAGGGTAAATAGTATGGAAATCTAAATTAATTTTTATTTTACTTTTTGTCTGTAGGTTTTTACTGCAGGGATCGGCAATGGCCTGTATCGTAACTTTAACAGCATAAATTTAAATAAGGTCAGATCGTGTCCCTTGTAATCCTATCCGTGCCTACTTGTGTTATACTAACTGGTGGCTTGCAAATTTAAATGTAGCAGTGGGATTGTACGGGAAGAAATCTTTTTCATTTAATTTCTTTATAACACAATTTAATTTATTTATTTGCTTTTTTTATTATTTATATGCTAAAAATAGAGAATTAAAATTAATTAAAGTAATAAGTATGTTAGTACAAAATTTTTAGCTACCATATAATTTTTTAAATTACCTAATACTTACCTACCTGCACCTTTCTTGCACAATGCATTCCTCAATTAATATCTAAATATTTAAAACTGTAAATATTAATAAATTTATATAGATTAGTAATATGCATGTAAATACTCATTTTATAAATGAAATTTTAAATCTTTAAAACGTTTACCTTTAAAACTTTAATTAGCAACAAAAACGCCATATCCAGCTTCACAAAATTTAAAACCCCTTTTGAAACACCATGGAAATGGAATGCACCGACCTTGAACGACAGATAAAAATTCAGAGAGAGTCACGGACTGTCTTTTAATAAAATTACCCCGTAGAGGTACAGAGGGTTGGGGAGCGGAAATTGAAAAGCTGGCTTGATATCCACCCTCGGTTATCTGAACACGCACTCTTATGGGTGCAATGAAGTGTTACAGTGATTCATGGCCAACGGGTTTCCATGTTTGCACGCGTAATTGGTATATGCTTCTTATGACATGTGTACGATGGAAAATGTAGCCTTAATTATGTAAGCACTTTTTTTTTAATAATGGTAGAGTCTGTTGCAAAACTTGTTTTTTTTTTAATTTAATAAGCTGTTAGGAATTATTTATCTGTGGTGTTTTTTTTAGTTTGTTTGTTTTACGTTTTATATTAATGCGAAGCTATAATAATAAATTATAATATTTAATTATTGAATTGCATTCAATATCCGTAATAAATTTTTATAGCCTTATAATAAGTTGATTTCTTTATTTAATTGAAAATAAAATTAATGTTCTGTGAAGCTAATACAATTACTTTATTCCATTGTCTTTTATATAGGTAAAATAAGTTACAACGGCAAAATTGTATGAGTCTTGAAATGATAATTGTGGGAAATATATCGGTTGAATTGAAATAGATACCTAGGCGTTTATACAATAAAAATGTTAATATTATAACAAAAGTTAAAAGAGACTCCGTTACCTAAAATTATGACAAAATATACACATGCTAAATTCATTGTTACAATTTTCGATATTAAATTTAGATAGTAACCTACATATTCCATTTTGGAGGATATCACGTAGTTTGCTTAATAAAATTATACTTAGGTACTCGGACTAAGCCGTATAACCACAATTTCAGTTCAATTTAGCTCGAAATTTCTATCCACTAGAGCGAAAAATAGTATTGTTTTATTCCAATACATAAAGGCCTGCTATAGGTTCTCGTACAAGTTAAAGAAACTCAAACACGCTTTCACTTCGACGTGCCTCATTGTACCGACAATAAATGTAATGTGACAACTCGTCTCGTGACCTTAATATCTTTTATCTTTTGCATATTGTATTTTCTAAGTGGTAAGTACTCGTATGAAAGCTATATAATATGTTACGTTAGTAAGAGAATATGGTGTGGTGGTTTTAATCTAAGATCTAAAATATAATGAATACCTAATCAAAAAATTATGTCTCTACTTTGAGTATGTTTGTGGTAATACAATTTACAAGCGATTTTTAAAATTTTTGTATGTCTGTCTGTCTTTTTGTTCACGAATATCTTTAGAACTACTGGATAGATTTGAATGTTTTTTTTTCTATTGCATATCTATTAGAACTGGGTAAGCTAAGCTCTAAGTTATACCAATTTGATTTTGAAGATTGGTACACCGGATATAGAGCCAACCATTGAGTTCGTTCGACTTCAATTTTGTCGAAAGTGGAGATCGGAGTGTGACTGCTGTTTTGCAAGCTTCAATAGCAATGGGTGGTAACGTGTGTCACAATTGCAGCCATTCGAGCACAAGCGGCAACTAATGTCTATTAACAAAATGGAATGATTCCGTATGCTACATTAGAAATGATTATGGTTTAAGATCAATAATTCAAAATATTGGTTCAAGAATTAAACGTCAAATTAAGCGTAAATACATCTCTTATCACATCTAATATTACCTACCACTCTTAGCGTCGTAACTATCATTTACAATAATATGAACTGAAATAATGAACTCTACAATAATTTTAACTTAAAAATAAAACCATAGGTTAAGTCGTTTATGAGAAAAAAAAGCATTGACAAACGAAACGAAATTTTGCAATTTCGTTATAATTTTGTATTATTTGTGATACGTTTGATAAATGTGTCTCTCTCTTTTAACGCGCATTCGGGAACTATAGTAAAAATAAAATTAAAATTAAAACATAAAACAAGTATTTATAAATAAATAGATATATGTTATACCAACAAACATATAAAGTCTAAAAACCTAAGCTAATCTATATATATAAAAGGACTTGTCCTCACTGACTGAGGTAAGACGCACGCACAGCCGCAACCGCTGTGCGTAGAAACGTTGAATTTGGACAAAAGTTTACTTTCGTAATCTGGACATCCACTAAGAAGGGATTTTAAAAAATTTTAACCCTAAAGGGGTGAAATAGGGGTTCAAAGTTTGTATGGAAAAAAATTTAAATCGGCACCGATTTTTATAAAATTTGAAATTTAGATTTTTAAAAGTATTTCATTGAACACGTGTTTCATCGTTTTCTAGAGTTCACCCCCTAAGGGTGCAAATAAGGGGTTGAAAGTTTGTATGGAAAAATCTTTAAATCGCCACCGATTTTTATAAAATTTGAAATATAGACTCTTAAAAATATTTCATTGAACACATGTTCATGGGTTATTAGAATTCACCCTTAAATACGCAAGCGAAGCTGCGCGCGTCCGCTAGTCTATATATATAAAAGGACTTGTCCTCACTGACTGAGGTAAGACGCACGCACAGCCGTAACCGCTGATGGTAGAAACGTGAAATTTGAACAGATGTTTACTTTCGTAATCTGGACATCCACTAAGAAGGGATTTTGTAAAATTTTAACCCTAAAGGGGTGAAATAGGGGTTGAAAGTTTGTATGGAAAAATTCTTAAATCGGCATCGATTTTTATAAAATTTGAAATTTAGATTTTTAAAAGTATTTAATTGAACACGTGTTTCATCGTTTTCTAGAATTATCCCCCTAAGGGTGTAAATGAGGGGTTGAAAGTTTGTATGGAAAAATCTTTAAAACGCCACCTATTATTATAAAATTTTAAATTTAGACTCTTAAAAATATTTCATTGAACACATGTTTCGTGGTTTTTTAGAATTCACTCCTCAATACGCAAGCGAAGCTGCGCGCGTCCGCTAGTATACTATAAAATAATACAATATAATCTGTATGCATGTATATTATAATACATATACATATATTTATATGTCTGTTGCGGATTGCTACAGACGCCTGCCGCACTATATCAAGTAAACCGACGTATGTGACAGCCCGTGTTGCTACCCGCCGCCGACATATCCATATTATAGCTCGCGTGAATGGTGAAAGCCGTGCCATTAAATATATCTTAGCAATGGAAAATAATAAAATAAATGCTATATATATCTAAAGAATCGTTTATTGTTTTTGAGATATAACAATGAAATCTTTTTCTGGGTCATAAAAATTTTGAAGGAACCTATATCATTTTAATTTAGTTATTTCAATACACCACAAACTTAGAATAACACAATATGTATGGTACTTACTGACGGTAATGTTTCAATTATATTAAGTTAACCACCTGTTTGAGATAAAATGGCCAATGAAATGTTTTAAGGTACTAAACGTTTAACCTATAAAAAATAATGATACCAACTTAAATATATTAATTATGATTTTTTTACAACTTATTATATTTAGATAAATACTTTAATAAAGCCTGTAAGATTAACAATGATGTAAAAAGCATTCTACCATCAATTCAGACCATTCAACTGTCATTAAGTCGTTCAACAGATATTAATATTTAATATATTATTGTATTTGCAATATACAGATTTAATATCAGTTAAATAATAATTGACATTTATGAGTGCCAATAAATATACATTTTTACATCATTATTCTTAACTACAACTCAATTACTAAATAATGGGCAGGCAACCTTCATTATATTTCATATAAAGCCTTCATTAATAACGTTATTACAAACAAACACGACATAAAAGTTTATACTGCAATTAACGAGCGCACAAAGGAAGGTAACACCCACGATACCTTATATCTTGCACCACATTCACAAATACTTGTATGGTGCCTGGTGGGCACAAAGCCGTTAAGGGGTCGCGATCCATCACATGCCCATTCAGATGTCAGGGCAGGGGCGTCGAGTTTATTATTGTGTTTTGATTGAGCTGTTATTTCTTAATAGCCAAATAGGATTTAAGTAAAACCAGAATAACGTGTTTGACGAATGAAAGAATTTTTATCACTTAGTTGCGAGCGTGTACGATACGGTTCGTGGTTATACCTATTAATTAGGTTGGTTGTGTGCTCGAAAATGTTTTTTTTTTTAGAATTATTATTTTCGACGAGTGTTACATATCTTTTATTATATTTTATAAATAATAATTACCTACTAGGAAAATTGTATAATATCTACATACAAAATTATCCCATTAATTAGAATATATTTTTTGCTTAATGCATCGGAACGGAAGAGAGAAAACAGAGATACATCCCTTTATTCTTCACTTTCTCTACAACTTTTATACCGTGTGCTAGGTGACATAAATCAGATAATAGGTACTTTATATTTATACATCTCTCCTTGTCGTATTTGAACCTAATATCATATCCATGCCACGCCCGTTCAGTCTAGCATTATCAATCTAGCATTATACCTTAGCAATAGCATAGACTTTATTCAATTACATAAAAAACAAATAGAAAACCCACCTCGTTACACCACAACAATCGTAGGCAAAAACGATGAAAATTACGTTAAATTAACATGAATCCACCCAAAGTTAGCAACAATAGGTACATATTACTTCACCATAAACGGTGGTATTAGCAACGGCATATGTCTCATGTCTGCCGGCAGCATGTGGCGCGTGGCCAGCAATTAGATGTTCCACAGTCCACAATAATACTCTATGCACCACTGCTTCAGATCAACAGCGGTTGAGAAACTCATTGTGCTGGACGAGGTACCGTGAAAACTGACGCAATTCGTGTTACGAAATTGACACCTGTTCTTTAGGTAAAAGTGGGAACGGTGGCTATGAATGTATATTGTTTCATCTAATCTACGTAACTAGTATACCTAGATTCGTATATTTGGACTTATATGGTTATAAGTTATAGATATAGCGCGGCGTCTCTTGTCGGTCAATATGTGAGTTTCGTGGCTTACGTGCAATGCTTTGAATTGTGGCGAGAACGGAGTGTTTTGACACTATGTTCTCTTTGTTTACCTTGTTAGGTATATGTTGGAGAAAGCGGGAATCTGAATTAATTGATATTGTTATATATTTAGTGCTTTCCCTTAGAAGTGATTATTTTACTTTTATTTTCCTAAATTTCAGATAAGATTAGGAAAATAGAAGTAACAAAATCCGTAGATTAGCAGATATGTAGCTCAGATCCGTTGTGATTAGTATAATTTTTATAATTTATTTATAGTACGGTTTGTGGAATATTACTAAATCACACAAAAATGTCTAGACAGATATTGATAAAATTTATCGTACAGATGTCTAGAGCGCTTGGAGCTCTTATCTAAGAGGTGCAGGCTTAAATTCTGCTATCTTCAAATGTCTACCTACTGTGGAATTTACCTTTATATTCATAAATAAGTAAGACGCCTCCTGGCCGTGATGTTTATAGGTTCGATTTCATTAGTAATTATCTACTGGTGTATATAAAATATTTAATTTATTTGAGCTGGTAAGTATAAATACTTAGGTATTCAACTTGCGATTTCTTTAGATTGATGGATAAGATGCAGAAATAAACACTATTAGCGAAAGATACAAGTTAAAAAAGGTGACCATTTTTTCAGTAAACAAGCACATTATGTAATAGTATATTTTTTTATTTTACATAATTTTATATATATTATATATTTATTACTTTTTACATTTTTAATTATACAGAAACGTGAAAGCAGGAGCTACTATAACATAAAGACAGTTTACTGCTATACTTACATCAAGTATCTATATTACGAGATTACGTGTTACATACAATGTCTTGTTTACGATATATCATCACGGGACAGATAGCGCGCGTCGTTCATTTTATCACTCGCCATATATCTATCAATACAAATTTCTGAGTAACAATCTGGTTCGAGTAAAATTCTTAGTCATGTTATATTATTGTATTATTATGGTTATTTACTATTAACACTGCTTTTGTTTACTTCTTGAGTAGTTTAATTTTAATGGAATTTAAATCTTTCTTATCTATTGTTGTTGAGTTAAAAACAATGTTGATAAGCGGTTACCATACAATGTGTTCATTCGAACAAGGTTAAATAAATTTGTCTGAATTAAGGAAAATGACAATAATAGGTTTAGGTATGTACTGTGGAAATATGGCGTTTATATTAAAAAGAAGACAAGAGAGAGAGAGAGAGTTATCCACAAAATAACAGAAGCATATTCGAAATATTAACTAAAAATCACCTAGTAGCACATGTAAAAATAATAAGCTAATATATTCATTCAAAGTCATACAAATTATTTAAAGTAAGTTAAAAGTAATAACTGAATACAAATATATGATTAAATTCACAGCATCTTACAAAGTCACTGTCAGAACAAAGTCGGTAGTTACAGAACACTACCGACAGTATCGGCTATAAATTATAGCCAATCAAAGTTTAATAGCGCATAAGGTAGACGTATTACCGTCGTGCAGGACCCAGGTATACATTATAAACCTGTAGACCTGGACGAGTAAAGGTTTCTTGTCGTGCAATGAAGCTTTTAAACTAGATCAAAATATCACTTGCCTTCAGCTATGTATCAGTTTGCGTGCTATTTTAGATTATGGTACACTGGGTGTTGTTTGTAAGATGTTTTTTTTTGTTTTGGGTTTATATTCTCTCTTTTTTGTTAACTTTACGTTTTTTAATATACAGGAGGAACCTAGTGTTACGACGCTAATTTCTCCAATTTACACATGGAAGATTACTGGTTACACAGTGTTAAAATATTTCGTTCCCCACTTTCTGTCCTATTTTTCTGACATTGCGTCTTGAGAAGCAGAACACTCTCCTTCTACATTTATTAACACACGTATTCTGTTAATAATTTATATAACAATCATGATTATGTCATAATAGACGATGTATTATTTGATTTTTTATGTTTTATACCTTTAAAATATTCAAAATTAAAAGAACATTCTACTGCATACAACATTTTTGGCATACCTATAGACAGTTCATAGAATGACAACAATTAGCGCATATATGTAGGTGTAACTTATAAGAAAACTAAGTTACTTAGATGATAAAAATGTAAAATATTGATAACATTAACTTTATTTCAACCTAATTAATATTATTTTAGCGTGTAATTTGACTTTAACAGTACATATCGTATCGGAAATGCCTCAGACTAGGGTACATAGGCAATTCGAAGTAAAGTCGGGTGTGGTCAAGTAATTTCAATCAACCGAAGGCCGAGCACTATGACAAGTATTTCTAAATTGGTCTGCACATATGGCTATAGCTAAATACGCTACACGCTATACGCGGGCTGACCGCTGACCGACTGGTTGTTTGTAGATCGGAGCAGGATTCCGGCGACTCGTTAACGAGTTGCGCACACGCACCGAGAACGATTCGTAGAAATTGGATTATCGAAACAGTTTCTGGAGTTACCCAGTTAGGTATTTTGCTTGGAGGTAGATTTTTGTGATGTAGGTACCCTTGAGAAATATATAGGTAATGCGGTACGGGCTAGTTACGTGGTAGGTTGCCTTATGCTGTACTGAAAGTTGATCTCTTTTCTTAGGGGAATTATAGATATTTTATAAAGGAATAATATTAATTTCTACTTAAGCAGCTGTGCCTGTATTCTCCAAAGGATGTTATGCCACGTGGCGTAGAGCATGTCTTTTGAGTTTAATTTATAGAATGGTTTTTATTTACAGTATCTAACATTTAACGCCTTTTAATGCGTGGAAAGTAAATTAACTTTCTACTACATTCAGAGCTTAACCCATTCATAGCATATATATAGTATGTAAATATTATATGACATGCTCTTAAGCACTCGCGAGTTTGGGGCCTAGCTGCAAAAACAAAACAAACGATAAAAGATTACGTTTTAGTTGTTTACAGATCATTATGTGCCCTCGTAATGGCGGGGGCCTTAGGCAATGATATCGTATACACATGGGTGTCTCTTGTTTAACATCAGTTCCTGCATGAAAATAGAGTATGAAATTGTTATAGGGTACTATAAAATTGTTATAGCTGTACTCATCATTTGGCACAAAATATATGTGAAAATATATATATTTCTGAAAAACCAAATAAAAATAATTTCATTTTGTATACAAAGTTATTATACTTAGGTACATATCTAATAATTAGAATCAAAACAGAGAAAATCTTTAATTTTAATTTATTCAAGGTACGACGTAGTACTAGCATGATAAAGTAATACATTATAAGTTTGAGAATATTTGTAAAGTTGTATGGGGTGGGTAATAACGTAGGGTGGAAGGGACAGTCGCTTTGGTCCCCCCAGTGTATGTTCAGTCTACTTGGTTACTTTGTTCTCTATGTTATTTATTAAAACATAATTTCAAGATAAGTGCCTATAGTAATTAAACATTTATATACAACAGAATACAATATTATATTAAAATAAGCATCATCAACGCTGATTAAAATTTCAATCAATCATTTCAATTAACACAAAGCGTTACAAATGTCACACACATATTGAACGTGAAAGCGTAGCCTGACAAACGCGGGATTAGATCTCGAATCATAAATAATAACTATAGTATAGTAAGCTGTTCCCACGTCACCTGGCAACGTCTTTATAAGCTGTATTCACGCACTTGACCCTTTCAGTGAGAAACCGGGACGCCGAATAAAAATATTAAAACGAACAAAACGATACCCTCTCACGGCTCACCCACACGAGCGTACACAGACGCACACATGCGCAACAACCTCAATTGGACGTATCAAATGTTGGACACGCACACGCTAACACGTCTATACGTACGCGCTCGCTCTCTATACGTATGCACGCACACGCTCGAATAGTCACTCGTACGGGTTCGTTTAGTTTCGTCTAGAGGTGGGCGATTACAGATAAACTATATTTATAAGTCTGTCTCTCTGTCTGTTCATTGATAACTTGTGTCGGTCCAATTCTGATAATTTTATGGTTGTTTCTTTTTGTGTTTAAATGGTTTTTGTGTTTTCTTTATTGTGTGGTTGTATTTTTTTGTTAAATAAAATGTAAAGGTATAGGCATTTTAAAATTTCGAAACGATCGTTATTAATGTAATTATTGTAAGGAAATTTTTAAATGAATATTGATTCTGTGGGATCAAATCCACCATTCCATATAATATTGAAAATACAGTTAGTTCACCTTAACATTAAACAGAATAAGTCTTATTTGTTTTAATTTTTTGTAAATTGAATTGTAAACTTTGGCAAAGATTCTTCTATTTTAAATCTATAACTTTGCAATTGCTTCTAAGATATTACCAGGTTCAATATTGATAGAATCCTTTGTTTATTTAACACGTAAACTACCGGTCTACAAAGTTTTATCGTAATTAATTTAGCAGTTTTTGCGTCATGAATGGCGAAAATACTCTCTTACATGTATACAGTGTGGAGGTTAATATGGATTTATCTTTTCGACGTGAACAGATATAGGATAATTTACCTACGTTCCAGTGAACCCAGTTGCAAGTTGAGGCGAGTCATTTCTTCGCTCTGGTGTCTGGTGAGTTCCGCGACTCAACACGCAATGCCTCTAGAATTCGGCAGAAAGTGAAGCATGGAGTGTCTTAACACGAGGTTCCCTCTGCCTACACTGCTGTGTGCAGGATACAGCGTGAAGCTGTTTTTGCTACCATTCAAGGAATCTTAAAATATTCATTCCATACAAATAAAGTGTTTTATATCTCCCTATATTTGGAGCTGTAGCCGGCAATTTCGTTTTATGGCATACATTTGTTTTTCCGTAGCCATAAGAATTTTAGGAAATCCTCTCTTTTACAACCAACGACTCTACATACCAAATATTAGATTTCTAAGCTTTGTAAGTTCAGCTGCGCGTAGTATGACATTCAGATATTTAGTAAGTTTTATAGAGGTATGTATATTGATTACATTAGCGAACCTGGGGACCTAGTGTTAAGACATTCCGTTCTCTTTCCCCAGTTTCTGCCGAATTCTGGATACATTACGTGCTGAGTGACAGACTCAACGCCGCACAATGCTTCTACACCAAACCGAAGAAATGAAAGTTTAGTTAAGAAACGAAAGTTAAATATTTAATTTCCTCGAGTGAAATATTGGTTATAATATACTAGATATACTAGATATATTTACTAGATATACTAGGTAAGACTTACAGGAAAGTTTAAATTTAAATGTTAGAAAAGCCAATTTTTCGCTTAATATTTATATATTTACTAAGAATTTAAAGGTTAACCTACATATGAGCATAATATTGGTTTTTTATTACCGTATATTGTAGAGAATGGTATCCTTCTTCAATATAACATACATATAAACTATACATATTCCGTATATACGTATATCATTATGATTTATGTAGGATACAATGTGAAGCTGATTTAATTTTTTTAGCAATTTCTTCGGCGCAAATTGGAGAGTGGCTTAATAGGAACAGAGTGTCTTAACTCCATGTTCCTAGGTATCCTCTGCCTCCTCTCTTATTAGCGGGATACAGTGTAAAGCTATAAATAAACCTTTATACCCACCATATGACGCCAATGAATACTTATTTACTATCAAAAATAATCTCAGCTATAGGATTAAATCAACATTTATCAAGTTGATAAAATATATTCCATATGTTATATTTAACAAGAATTACTATTAAATCTACGGAGTATTTTTAGATATGATGCAGTACCAACGTCGCGGCCATAGTTGTTCATATCTGCCGTTGCGTACACGCCGTATTTGGCCACGTTTCTTACGAACAAAGGACTCTAACAGCTCATGAGACTCATGAGTCAGTCTACCGTGAAAATAATGATAGGAGTCAAGCAGTATTTCTAGACAATGTCTCATGTGAGCTTGGGACTGATTGCTTTTGTTTACAACTTAGTAATAGGTACAATTGAAGTGGTGATAAATAAATTCTGTTAAAGCGTTAGCGTGGAGAAAGAAATATAATTTTTTTATTAGGTATCTTGTATCTCTTTTTGGGGATGATTTTTCATCAATTACTTTTTATTATTGCATAAATATCTAACCAAATCGAGTATGCCTGGCTGGCTGGTGAAAGGTGGAAAAGTTTTGCCGCTACTTAAAGCGCTAGGTAAAAAGAGTTATCAAGGTAATCTTTAGATCGTTGAGGGTGCTGACGTGGCATATTACCTCGGTTAAAATTTTCAGTAGACTGCCTGTCAGAGGGGATGGGGGGCAATATCCCCTGGTGGGTAATAGCCAAGCTGCTTAATAAAACTAAACTACAGTTACAGTTACAGCCCTCTTCTGTAAATCAATAAAAAATTGGTAAGATTGAAAGAGAAGATGTAATTTGAAGAAGACGCACGGAAAAGATGTAACTTCAGAACTAATATAGGCGTATTTCTCTTTTGGAGACCATCATTTATTGTGAGAAAAAAGAAAAGATCTTTCTGTCAAAAATCGTTAACGACCCTCAGTAGGTGGCCGTTTCCAAAGATTCTTTGCATGCACAGGCGTTTCTGGGAATTCCCTTCTACGTGACAAGTTTTTAATAAATTTACCAAGTAGGATTGCGATTGACATCACTGGTCAGTCCCCTAGCAGTATATAGATATACAAAAGCAATCGTTAAGTGTAAAAAAACGTCTATAGTCTTGCCGTGGCTTCTCTTAATTCTTGTAATATATACTTGCAAGTATACATTACAAGAATTAACAGAACTACAATTTGTTATTTTTTACAATTATTTTTTACAACTAGTATTACTTGACTTCATCTCTTACGTTTAACGTATGCAATTAACACTCTGGCTATCTGCATTCCTAGAGGAAATAGGCAATTTCCATGTGACACGTTCAATAATAACTATCTCTTAACACTGGGTTCTCTCTGCCTATTCTCCTGTGCGGGATACAGGTGAAGCGCATTTTAAAACATTATACACACTAACTGCTGTATAATTTAAATTCAGGACTGATACCGCCGTGACTTTAAATAATTATCGAATCGTCGTAATGATGTTTTTTTAGCAAATTTTGTCTAAAAGGCTTATTATTGTTATACCTATATAAAATTTATATTCAGTGTCTACTACATCTTATATAGAGTGAGTAGCAGAGCGAGAGACTCCTGGCACACCACATAAAAGGAAAAAGATCATTTTTAAGATATGGTCAATTAAAGTTGTTTTGATTGCAATACCTAAGTGCAATTATACTCGTATATGCAAGAAAAATTATTTTGAATTGTCTTATTGATGTTTTTGTATTCTCTTATGTAGCCTGTATAATAAACGACGCGAGGCCGCCTGCCTATTGTTGTTTATAATTAATAGAGCTGCGGAATGTGATAATATTTTGCACTCGCAGTTTCATAAAATATAATAGGTAGGTAATAAAAAAATCCAGTTACTTTAAAAAAAAACATTCAGTATTTCCTTTTTTAATCGATATGAAATAAATGTTATTATAACTATTCATTTCCTCTAGATCACAAGGATCAATTGATCAACTATAGTTGTAGTTGATCAACTATAGTTGTAATTTAGGTATATATACCTAAGCAAAAGAACCTACATTATATTATTTCTATCACTGGTCGAGGTCGAGGTTAACTGTCAAAACTTGAGAGCACGAGCTGCAATACTCATTCGCCATGAAGAACTTGTAAAGAAATCAAATACGAACAAAAAGTTTTTAATAAATGGGATATAGGAATCTGATGCGGCTGTTTGATTAAGAAGCTCAGAGGCACAAAGATATTTAAATAGGTTTGTTTTGACACTTACAACTCCGTTACGTCCTTATTAAATAAAAAATTTAGATGACTGACCAGTTAATTTCGATTTATTCTCACTATAGGTTTCTATAGAAAATGAATGATAATAAAAATTTAGCTTACTGTTATTTGCACAGTAATAAGGATATTAATAAACATGTGAAGTCAAAGAGCTGTGATAAGTTGACTTTTTTTTTAAATTTTACGCCTGAAAGGATAGGTAGTCTTTTTACTATCCTTTCAAAATGTTTCATACGAGTATAGATAAATATAAGTATAAATATTAAGTTCATTGCTTTAACTCATATTGTTCTTGTTTGCTTTTAGTAAATTATTTTTAGTAAAAATAGGCAAAGTCATAATTATTCAAGTCAAACCTATGAAAATATGTTTTTAACTTTTAATTATTCTTAAGTTATTACAATTAAATAAGTTTTGTCAAAAAAATATATATATATAAAAAAATAACAATTTCATGGATATTCTTGTTACCAAGCAAAAAATATTAGTCAATCGACGTCAACGTAATATAAATAACACGCGATAATTAAAATAATATGCAACTGTCGACATTTCTTACTTATAGGTAAATAGCGTTTCATTAAAATGGCCGTGATAATTGATTTAGCGACGATTTCCTTTGTCTTAGCTGTTGCTAATTGGTTTTAGTTGTTAGTGTTGTTAGAAAAAAACCTTCTACTGTCGCAATAAACCGATTATTTTTTGTTGACATAGTTTTAAAGGATAAATGGGCAAATGATATGCTAATTACTCATTGACGTTTACAAAAAACCGATAGCTTAGTAATTATTGGTAGCTTTTTTTTGTTAGTATGTTATATTTATGCTTTTTATTATGAACTTTTCATTTAATATTCTTGTATGTAATATGTGTGAATATTTTAAATCTTTTTTTGCTTCATCTTACTTAGATACGTATAATTTGCTAATGCAATCTTGAGAGATTGTAGAGTTGTTTTTAAATCAAAGCTCGGGTTTTGTTTAGGATTTCAAAATATTTTATTTTCCAATATTTCTATTACAAAATGTTTGTTATTTGTAAATTAAATAATATGTAAACGTAACCTTTCCAAACTTCTCTTCCTTTATCTTCTTCCTTTCTGTTAGGAAAAGTTACCTTCCTATATACATGCTTGGCTGTTGGAGGTAATAACTTTATTGGATACTGCGCAGTATGCAAACCAGGATTTAATTGCCAAAGTAAGTAAACTAATTGATTTAAACCACTAATTTTAACAACTATTTGTTCCATTTCAATTCCAAACTTTCTACGACTCGTTTATAATTTAAAACAGTATGAGGATATTATTTAGTCTTCACTATAAATAAATAATTGTGTTCAGAAAGACAAAGAGATAATTGTGATTAATGTTTGTTTTCCTTTGTTTTGTCATCGTTTACGTTTAGGTTTGAGTAATGGTTTAAGATTATCAAGAACAACGTACAAACGTGTAATATGTTCGGAATGACAATTGATCTGTCCGCTATCGACGCATGCTCGTGGCCTCGTTCTCATTGAGTTTCCACGGGCGGCGATCACGAGCGACTGATCTGCATCCCGCATTTAAATTTATAATCTCATTCGGCGACCCTTCATCCATCATTCAACAAGCCCGACTCTATTAACATCTACGCCAACATTCTTTGTTACATCTAATCAATTAAAGGATGTACGAAAAAAGATGAAATCGCCGGTCTCGGCTCGACTTGCCAGTAACCGCTCATTATTTCTTCTCACACGTTTTTTTATTGCGGCAACATTATACGTGGGTGTGGTTGTAATTTCCTTTCACCGACGTAAGGGCACACACGCAATCCTTCACTTAGATAGATCATTTTCAACCTTATCTATTACTAAATTAGAATCTAATTTGGAATAGTGATAGCGTCCCTGCTAAGGAGATGACTGATAAAATATTGAGGCGTTCATCCCTTTCCTTCCCGTTGGGCAATGGTGTTCCGTCTCTGTCGCACTCGTTCGGCCGCCGTGGATGTTTTTACGCGCGCCGGGGGGCAAAATGTTCGTTGTTTTGGCGGCAAAACGCTTCGGGGACCGCGTAACTTAATAATGCGAATGCTTCGAAGGGTGATCGTTGCAACATGTTTTATTTACGGTATTTCAATCGAATCTTATATCTGTTTTTCCGCGGGGCTGTCTTTTTGTCTGTTGGTTTATGGCAGCTATATTTTATGGTGTTAGTTAATGTGACACAACACGTATGGACGTTTAGTGCTGCTGATATTAGAAAATGTTTTATTTGTAGGTATATTTTCATAAAATTTTCGTTTTAGTAGTCATATAGAGGAAAGAATTAACAAAAGTTGTCTAAGTATAATAGACCATTGCTTATATTTTTCTATTTTTCAGTATTTATTATTACATTTTTTAAATAAAACAATAATCACTCAGAAATCTCGAAAGAAATACGATAGAGTTCCATTAGTGGGTACAATGACTCGTACTCAAGATAGAGTTAAAATATCTAACATTCGAAACAATATTAATTAAACAACCCTTCATCAAAACCCAAACTTTAATAATACCCAAAACAGATACCCGGCAAAACTACAAAAAGGTAACCTGCTAACTAAAATAAATGGCCGCTCTGATCCCGCTCATACTTTATTAAAATCCTGAACGAATTCATGCATTACCCCAATTTAGGCGCGCAATTAGTGCACGCAATCCCTAAAGGGGTGGGGTGGCTTACCCCCTGCCCTCTCGCTAGGGGTGGGAGGGTGCCTACGATAGCCTTTGTGATCCCCTTTGTTCTGTTTCATATCCGAGCTCCCCGGACAGAGGAAATGAAATTGGAAAATGATTTTGCTTTTAGCTGATTGCGGTCTTTTTTGCTGAATGAACTAATGGATGCATCGGAAATAGTTGGAGAATGGTGATTGTAGTGGGTGAAAGACTGATTTACTGTTGACACGTGAATGTTTTGTTTTTTTAGAGATATATTTTTTATCATAAAAAAATCCACCAGCCTAGGATTTACATATGTTAGATGCAACTGCCATGCTACCTCTGACCCTGGAGTGAGACCTCCGGCATGCATACAAAGAAAAACAATAGACTGACAGACCATGACAAAAATCACCAGAATTTAAAAGCCAAGAAGAAAAATATATAAGTATTATATAATAAAAAACCATAATTATTTCGAAATCATTCCCAAGAAACCCGAAAGAAGCTTCAAATAAATCAATTTCAAGAAGTCACCATTGCGTAGGTAATTATAGGATTGTTGTTTTTTTTTTATATAAATACCCTACAATATTATAAAGAAGTGTTATTCTTAATAATTTAATATGCCTTGTAAGCGGAATAATTGCGTACGTACGTAATTAGCACGCTTCGAGATATAATTAAGCTCCATTAAAACAGTCAACGAGACGAGTTGTTCATATTGTTCGTGAAATGGTTGGCGGAGTTTTTATTGCTTCGAATAAAAACAATGTATGAAAAGCGGGAATATTAAGTAAATGTAAGGTATCTTTGTATAATTGATTAGTTTTGATGAGTATTTAGCTTAATTAATTATCTTTATTAGTTTAATTTGTATATTTATAATTGTTTTACAATCTATCTAGTTTCCTGCTGTGAACAATTTTTTTTAATTTGTACGGTCATTCTTATTTTTCTGTTTATAAAATGGTTCCTTTTGTAACTTTACGTCTGCTATGTATCCAACACTTAGCAAGGTAGGCAGGGGACGTGAGAACCTCTTCTTAAGACATTTCCGTTCCGCATTTCCCGCTGATTTCTCGCATTGCGTGTTGAGTTGCGGAACTCAACATAACGCTTTGTATGGTTACAAGAGCGAGAAAATGAAAATATTAAATATTTCCTCGAGTGGAAACCGAATCTACAACCTGTATCCATTTTGGAACAGTCACACGCTTGTGCTCTTGCTAAGATAATCGAACCCAAAATCAAGCCACTGCGTCACTATGCTCTCATTAAACTTATTTCTTGATAAAATAAATAAAACGATAGCCGAAGTAGAACGCCGGATATTTCTGTTTATACTGGTGCATTGTGAAAATAGTTTGACTTAGCTTTGAGAATATTGCAGTCTGAATATACTTTGTCTAAAGTATTTACTTTTAAATGTAAAAAAATATTTACGGAGAACTTCCGTCATGGAGAAGTTTGACGGTGTCTGTAAGTTGCGATAGTTGTAGATTCGACACTCATTCAAGGTAAGAAAAGCGCGAAGCTGAGCTGAGCTGAGCTATCATAACCAGTTGGTCTCGAAAATTAGGCGAAGCATGGGAAACGGTGTGTCTTGACACTGATTCCTTCTATGTACCAGCAGGGTAGGCAGCATATCACCCATATATATAAATTAACAGACACTACAAATCACGAATTTGGTAATAACAAAAAAATTTACCTAAACATTATACAACGAATACTAACAGAAATAAAAACATAAATTATAATCTAACCTCACTAAGTATACCTACGTAGAAACTGCTATATACAAGACAGATTACAATTATCTTTAACCGAATCTAAGAAAAGGAGGTTATCAATTCGACTGTGTTGTTTTTGTTGTTGAATTTGAAGCCATAACCATCTAACAACTGTATATCATCGATATGAAGCATAATATTATTTTTGAATAGTTTATTTAATCTTCAAAGCTACCGTCGCGATCCCACACGCACGTCTCTCGTACGTAAGCGTCGTTTAGCGACATTACCGCGGCGTTTTACGACGGCAAGTAACTGTAATAGCTTCATACAAATATAGGCAGGACAGCTCGTGGACGTGTCGTAATGGAGTTCTCACGGGCCCTTGCTCCTAATGTCTCCGCTAAACGAAACGGTTGCTGTTTTTAGGTTTCTTTTGATTTATTTAAAGGAAATGTCGCTATAATTATGGTTGTATTATGGTCGGTATGGCGCATGGGCGGTTGTGGGTTCGATGCCGGGTGAAGACAGTGAAATATTTAATTTCCTCGCTCTGTCGATGAGGCAAAGCTGTATGAGTTGTTTGAGTGTTTTGAGTTCTGTCACTCCTCAAAATGAAACGCCTCAAGAATTCGACGAAAAGAGTGGAAGGGCAGAGTTTTACTTAATAGGGAATGGGATGTCTTAATAACTGAACTTAATACTAGGTTCCCAGGTTCCTTCTATCTACTCTGCTATGTACGGAATACAATGCGAAGCTAAAAAAAGTTTTTCTCATTATCTTGCTCTAGAACGACACTGCGGCGTTGAGTCTACCTCACTATACCTTCACATTCTTCCGAAAAGGGAATAACAGTATATCTTAACATAGAGCTAGAAGCTGCTATATATTATAGAGATATAAATTATAAAAAAATATATTTTATTGATTTTAATACTCAATATTCCTATTTTATTTTGGTTTAGCGGTGAGAAAATAATTAATAGATCAATCAAATCTCCAATACTAATGTCGGGACTGTTACGCTAGCTTGTGGCACAGTTGCGTCATGCCTGACTGCACACAATAGTTGACGGTTCGAATTCCATTCTGAGGAATGTTTAGTATTTTTTTCCGGTCTAGTTATAAGAAGCACGATGTCCTGCTATTCAATAAGTAATGCCAGCATTTTGGCAGAATGCAACAAAAATTCATCAGATTTTTTCAGCTTAACTCATTAAAGACTAAATATAAATATGAAAATAAACGTAAATTATTATTATGTTATTATAAAATGAGCATATAATAACAACAACGATAATTGTTATTAAAAGTTAAAGTTTAAAAAACATATGTTTATCTATATATATAAAATCGAAAGGTCACTTAATCACTCATCACGAAATCTCAGAAACTACATGTGCTAGGAATCTCAAATTTTGCATAGGCGTTATTAATAGGGGGAATTTGCAATATTCGACTCCTAAGGGGTTGTCTTTGGGGTTGAGAGTTTGTATGATTAATAATAACGTAGTTCACGCAGGCGAAGCCGCGGGCGGGTCGCTATTATATTATAATACATACATTATTATTCAATCAATTCTCTAGTCAATGATGACCTCCAATAATTTAAAATTTGTAGTGTTTTATGATATTTTTATGGTTTTTCGCATTCCATTATGCATATTTGATTGCTCTATAAACTGATGAGTCTATCGGCTCGGTTCCAAAGGCCAAGCGGATGTGGCCCGCTATCTGTCAAGGCGATCGTCCGTCTGTTGCATTCCGCCGCATTATTGTCGTAGGAGAGGGAAATTAGCTCTTGTAAAGCAAATATAGGTATTTTAGGTTTATTTTCGAGGTGTTTTGCAAACTGTTCTTATTTAAATGAATGCTTGAAATCGTTGTAAAACGGTAATTTAGAGTTTTTATAATATGATTATTAAAAAACATCCTCTAAAGATAAATTAAAAAAATGATAAAATATATGGCATTTACTTATTCTGACAGTAAAAAAATGTAACAAAAAAGTTTTATCCAATTTAGCCTTCAGTCTTATAAAAATTATGCGCCTACCTACATACATTTCAGCTATTTATCTTCATATAGGTATAACATAGTCTTAATCTGTAAAAATGATTATATTTTAGTACACTTTAGTAGGTGTTACTTATCTATAGATTTCTAAAAATTTAAAATTACATAGGTTTTTTGTATCATCATAATTTTCTTAACTCATTAGATAAAACATTTAGTTATTTTAAATTTAAGTTCGACAACAAAATATATAAAATGTTTGAAGCTATGATACATCCTTGATATATCAGTAATATATGCATAAGTATGTAGTCACATCTCATAAATAAATTCTATTAAAAGATACATGTATCTAATAGTGGGATCGAATGAATACACCTAATTGATATTTAAAAATCTGGCAATATACAACAACTTATGCAAGCGGATTAAGGAAGCAAACTAATAGTTTAGAATATTTTTTAATGAGTTTGTTATGTACTACAATGTTTTATTTGAATTATTTTGTATTTCCTATATTTAATACGCTTTATCTCACACAGTAGTGTAGGCAGAAGAAATCCCGCGTCCTAGTAGAAAAACCTCTGTTCTTCGCGTTTTCCACCCGAATTCATCGGGTCTCATGGCGTCTGTCAAGACGGATATAAAAAAAATTAGGAATTTTATATTTATTAATATAAATATAAATTATTTATACTACTTATGACTATTAATATAAATATAAATTTCTGATAAAAACTATTACAAACTTATTAATATATGTTAGTCCATTTCAAACAAAAAAAAAAAATACTGCTGCAGACTTTAAGTTATTAAGTTTTATCAATTTATATGAGACTAGCGACCCTCTTGCGGCTTCGCCCGCTTTTTTGTCCTGGATTATTCATATAATGTAGGGGAGAGCGGGGCCAAAAGTTCCGATTTTTTTTTAACCTCAAATATTGCTACGAATACTTGATTTCAGTATTTATACAATATAATCAAATTGAATTTACATATCTAGACTTGCAATTAAAACAGTAATTTGGGGTATCCTTTGTAAGACTTTTTTATTATGAATTTTTTTGTGACTGAAGTCGGAAAGTAACAACTTACCCCGATTTGGGGCAAGTTGTTAACAGACCAGGGTAAATTGTTACCATATTTTTAAAGCTATTATTTGCACAATAAAAAACAATAAATAATCGAACAAAGCCTGTTTATTTAAGGAATAATCAACAGTATCATAATAATCACCAGGCGCAAAAGCAAATCTTTTTTAACCGACTTCTGTAAGGAAAGGAGATTATCAATTTGACTGTTTTTTTTATGTAAGTATGTTACTTCATAACTTTTGATTAGGTGAACCGATTTTGATGATTTTTTTTATTTGAAAGGTAGTGCTTCCCATGTGGGAACCAATTTTTTTAAATTCTATTTTTGACAATGGTATCTATGAGAAAATCACATAAGTATTCAATTTATATTGGTATGTGTGCGACAAAATGACGAATAACTCAATATCACGCTAACCGATTCCAATGATTTTTTAAAAGGATACACTTCAAGGATAGTTTGATGAAAATTTGGTCAGGTTCCGATTATAAAATTTAGTCAAAATTGAGAAAATTTGTTTTTATTTTGGTAAATTTTAATTATACTGGAATAGTTACAAGGGAAAACTTTGTTAAAATTATTGTCAGAAGTAAGATTCCCCATCGTTGCATTTCTTTTCAACCAACCTCAAAAAATATGTTTTCATTTTCAACCGACTTCAAAAAAGGGAGAGGTTCCCAATTCGCCCGAATATTTTTTTATGTATTTTCTTGTCAATATACCAAAATGTTAGTTTCCACAAAAATAATACCTAATTGAGTCAAGTTTTACATATCACAACAGATGCCACTCGTTAACAACCACTACCACCACAACCAACACTCATTTAAAAAGTATCCTTTTAAGGTTACTTATCACTTAAAATCGTAAAAAGAATTAATTTTGAACAAAAAAAAAACCAAACCGAAAAACAACAAACTAAAAAGTAAAAGATAATTTTACATAAAATAAAACTTATTTTGA
>JAEBDU010011775.1:33559-47524 GCA_016802625.1 Heliconius numata
GAAACCACCAACTAGAGGATCCTAGGCTGGTTAAACCTCATATTAATTAGTTAGCATGGATAGTCGCTTCGCGTACTTTTGTGCTTCAGTTAGGTGCGGAACCCTTTTTGTGTTATTATAGGATATTATTATTTTCTTAGATAGGTTAAGTTTTTATATATACAAACTGATATACATAGATTGTAAATTCGTGATACAAAAATAATGTCCTTGATATAAGTTTTGACAACTTTTGTAATTATGTACATAAAATAAGCCTATATTATACTTTTTATTTTTTTGAATAATATATTCAGGTGGCTGCAACGAATGTAGGTAATATTCTTATCTTCGCTTTGGCAACACAAAGCACAGTTTTGAGTTCCGTCACTCAACACGTAATGTTTCGAATTTCGGTCCAAAGTGGGTAACGGAGTGTCTCACTAGACACTAGACCTTGCTCTATATAGGTATGCAAGATGCGGTGAGAAAGTAAAAAAATAAAACAAAATAAAAAATATAACATATGAAATATATCGTAATATTATACTTTTTTTGATACAAATATTAAAACAAAATAATAACGCTTCATTATTTCAATAACTAAACGATACCCTAACAAAATTTCAGAGTAACTGCAATAACGCTACAGAAAGGGACAAACATATAACAGACCTCACGTGTGACAGAGAAAGAACATACCAAAGTAAACAAGATACGAAATGACGGGATGCCGTAAACCCTTCTCGGGTTTATTAAACATGTTATACAAATTCAACAAAAAGCCGATCGGTTTTTCATATTACAATTAATGTGAAAGTTTTTTGTGGGACAGTAATGAGGATCTATTTACGTTGTCATCTCCGATAATGATCGATACGGATGATCTATAGGCGTTAATTATGCTCAAGGGTATATGACAGAAGATGGAAATTAGTTTTTTCCAAAGTTTTAATGCCATTATAACCTTGGTTGCCTTTCATTTTTAGGGTTCAGTTAAAGTTTCAATGAACCTATATATTAAAGTAATTACTTAAAAATCAAATCAAAGTGTCGAGGCTAAGCGCGGCGTTGAGTTCAGCCATTCAGCATGCAATGCCTCCAGAATTCGGCAGAAAGTGGGGAACGGAGTGTCTCAACACTAGATTCTCTCTGCCTACTCTGCTGTGTGCGGGATACAGCGTCCTATTATATCTTTTTGGGTTTTAACAACGAAATAAAACGTTATTTAATATTAATTTTTAAAGTATTAATTTTACATATATTACCTAAACTAATATTTACGAATATGAATAGTAAATAAATAAACTTTCTACAATTTCTGTTATAACCTAACAAATATTAACAAATAGTTTTATTGCCACGTTAATAGACATAAAATTACAAGTTACAAGTCGTTAAGAATGCAGTTACTTGCATAATTAACTATGAGAATTTTGTATTAATTATAATAAGTATCACCTGCATCAATTTGTTAGTAGGTATAATTATAGAAGACAAGAAAAGTTTTAATATGAAATTACAATTTTTATTTGAATATTAATAGAAGTGTAATTAATGATCATATTGAAATCAGATATTATGAATTAATATGTGAAGAAAGTTCGTTCAATATCCAAAAAACATCTACTTGCTTGTGATACCTATATAAGGTTATTTATATATTTTTTTTATTTTAGGTTCACTAAACCTAGTGTTATACTTCCCGCAAAATTTTAGATACATTTCTTCTTGAGATTTTTAGTAGAGAGGGAAAATGAAAATAATTACAGCTTTACGTTATTTCCCGCATAAGATTGTGGATATATCTTATAAACGGAAGGTTCCTATTGCTCAGACACTCCGTTTCCTCCGTTTATTTTTTGACTAATTTCGAGGCAATTCTCGTTAATTTAAAATTCTTGGCATTAAAGTTTTTTAATGCACTTAAAATTATGAAATAACAAAAATCTCTATACAAACGTATCGATGTTAAGGTTAAGCTATTACGGTAAATTTTATATGCAATTTTAATATGGTCATTATCCTAAGAGTGTGAATACAGTAAAACTAAAGTGTTTTTTTATGTACATACCTATCTATATATATATTTACGATAATTTGTACTTTCTTCTCGTATTTACGATATTTGTTACTTTCTCGTATAGACGCCATTAAAAGAACTATTAAGTTTTCAGGCTTTAACTCTATAATTATATGACAATTATGAACAGAAGCCAGTCGTGGGGCAGGGGCACAAGCGGTTGACTCCGCTTGTGCCCCTGGTTACAGGTCGCTCGCGCCAGTTTACAGGTTCCATTCCCATTCGAGGAGATGAAATATTTAAATAGCAAAGACAAAGTGGGGCGTTGAGTTCCACTACTCAACACGTAATACCGTAAAGTGGGGAGCGGAGTGTCTTGACATAAGGTTCCCTCTGCCTACCCTGCTACGTGTCGGATACAGCGTTAAGCTGAGCTACCATTAGTTAGGTACTACTTTAATGTTGTGCATACAATGACTTTAGATTATGGGAAAGAAATAAAACTAACCTAAATATATTAAATCCGCAGTAAGATATAATAAAATTATATAGGTAAGTATATAATTTTATTAACAAAAATATTTTTTCTTAAATCTTTATATTTCGTTATTTTGTGGCATAATATTTAACATGTGAATTCGGGATGGTGTGCCCTTCATATTTTTAAGCATCTATAGCAATCTGAATCTGCTTAATTAGACCTGGTAGTTATATCTTCAATTCTTACTCGGACGAATTTCTTTACTTATAATATAGAGACTTCTCCGATTTCTCCGACAAAAGTCTTAGTGTAGGTACCTACCATCCAATAAGCTGATAGGTTGAAGAAAATTGACTTCTCAAATGGAACTCACACTCGATAAACAAAGAACAAATGTTCATCCTGATAGTCTGGTAAATAATTAATATTCTTAAGAAATAAATGAGTATAATTCACATAATAGTTTCAAACTTTATATTTTCCGTTGATAACTGTGTAATTTTAAATGATAACCTCAGTTGTTAATTTTAAATAATACGTGTAATTCGTTTTTATGGACCGCCGTGTTTGGATGTAAAATGACTGTTGCTCAGAAGCGATTGTCATTAAAGTTTATGTTTCACTTTACAAGAATGGCGGAATTTTAAAATTAAATTGTCTGATGCATCGATTGTTTTATTATTCGTATCGACATTATAATAACAGATATTGGCTAAAATACGCTGAGGAAAGGTTTCTGACTGTAGGTAAATATGGGGGTTGCTGGTTCCATTCGGGCATGGCATTATAGAAACAGATATTGGCTAAAATACGCTGAGGAAAAGTGTCTGACTGTAGGTAAATTCGGGGGTTCCATGCGCACTTGGATCTGTGAAATATTTATATTTACTCGCTATAGCGAGACACGACGCGGCGTTAGGTTCCATTACATATATTTCACAATGTCTCGAATTCGGAAAAGTTGATATCGGAGTGTCTAAACACTATGTTCCCTCCGCCAATTCTGCTATGTACGGAATACAGCGTGAAGCTCAAGAAAAACAGATTATTTCTACCTTTACAATTTTCTTTTAAATAAAATGATATTTATAATAATTTATTATAGTCAAGTTTCGTCCCAGTCTGGTCATTCAAAGCAATCTCAAAAGGAATTTTGCCTTTTGCCGGTTGTTTTAAAAGGACGTAAACTAATTAGGTATGTTTCACCAACATCACTTAGATAAGCGCTTTTGGAACAGAATGGCTGGTGGATATCAAGATAATATCTTTAAGTATGTTTTATATTTTTATTTTAGTGCAGTTTTAAAATCATTTCTGTGGTTCTTAGTTATTCTACGATTGCAGGTCAATGATGTGAATGAATTAATTTTTAAATTACAAATGCCAAGTAAGTCCTTATCTACTTTCCTAGGCATTTCAAAACTACCTAAAAGAATAAAACTGAGTAATTCACATTTATTTATTTGTTTTAACAATTTTTTTTAATATTTCTATTTCTCTCTTATTTTAAGGGAGAGCGATAAGTCAGTAAGTTCTCAGACCATTCTTAACAATATTGCGTATATCAAGATTATAAATATAAAATCATTATAGTGTCGAAACTTAATGTCACCTTGCAATACTAATTTGGTACAAGATATTAATAAATACATGAAACAACAATATAAAGTAAATAACATTTATTTTATAGGTACACATAGGTAATGACGCAATTACATACACATAATTAATATGCCAATACTAATTATTCCTATTTGCTTTACAAGTAATAATTAATACAGTGCAGTACAGTGCAGTGTACAGTGCAGTACAGTGTACAGTGCAGTGCAGTGTAGTGTACAGTGCAGTGTACAGTGCAGTGCAGTGCAGTGTACAGTGCAGTGCAGTGCAGGGAACACGACAGTGCCTAATGTTTGATTACATGAGTCACGGTGGAGTGTGGACTGCGATGTTACGTAAACAGTAGCTTAGTAGCCTAGGGTTATGCCTACATGCTAGTTCTATTTTGTGTAGATTTTTATTTATTTTTATATTTTTTTGGTCTGTTCTGTTCTTTGTTTATATTTACAGAGTTCCGAACGTGCCATGTGTTTTTGGCAGCACGCTGTATCCCGCATATAGCAGGATTGGTTAAGGGAATCTAGTGTTAAGTTTCGTTTTCCAGTCATCAAAATTTCCAGGTATTGCGCGTAGAGTACAGGAACTTCACACTTTGCCTTGGTACCAGAGCGAAGAAATGAAAATATTAATAAATATTAGATCTCGAGTGGGAATCGAACCCACACTTAAGTACTAAGAGTATATAGAAATATGTATACAGTGCATTAGAATACAAATATATAATAAACTTAACAAAAAATAAGCATAAAAAAGTTCATCATTCACTAAGTTCATCTATATAATATAGACGGCAACAAGTCTAAGCCGACACCACATTAATTACAAACAATAATAAAATTTTATTACTACCTCATAAATAAAAATATAATAAACATGTTAGTTACTAGCCTCGCGTCAGCCCTATCGACCCCAGCTACCTGCAAACTACGACAGCTACTTTGTGTAGACGGTTTTCCACTCTCTAGTCTCTATTGAGACATTTTCTAACAATTTATATCTAGTATATTTCCTTTATGTTTTTATTTCGTATATTATGTTTTGAATAATATACATACGATTATATATTTGTAGATGTGGAATGGAATCAATCACAATGTTAATTTTAGTAGATACACTCAGGATTTTCACGTTATAGGAAGAAGATGCTGAGGTGGATGTTCAGCGTACCGCTGACCGCTTCCGTATTCATCGAGGTGGTGTTGGAGTTCTTGACATAGCGGATAAGCTTTGGAGCGTTGCCAGTACACCAAGAGCGTCGCCTGAGGTATGGCCATATTGCGCGCCGTCAAGGAAGCATTGGTTGGATCATGGATGTTATGACGAAGGTCAAGAGAGCCAGTCTTACCACCAAGGACGTTAAAGACCGTGCAAAGTGGAGTAGGTCGAGCAGGAAGCAGGAAGCAGGAAGGCAGGAGGAAGAAGAATGCGGAAAATTTTTACACAGTATTATTTAGAAACAATATAACGTGATTTGATGATAAAATGTCTCAAATGATCTTAAAATTAAATATTATATTTAACTGAACTCACCATACTTATTAAAATTAATTATAAATTAATAAAAAAAATATTAAGGAACAAGAAGTATTTACCTACCCAATTACCTCAAATCAATCAATGTTCTTTTGAAAACAGAAAAAAAGCAGTATAATAACTAACGAGATCAATAAAAACATAATAAAATCCGCTATAAATAAATTACAACTTATTTTCCACGGGTAACCTAATATCGTTATAGTGTCAATTATGTACTTACTTTTTACGGCACCTCTCGCACTCAGCGTGGTTGTCACTTTTTTCCAAGGTTTTATAAAGGCCGTGCTGTAAATATTCATAAAAGCTGGATATTTCGCGTTGATTTGTCATTATCATTCAATACTCATTTTATTACGAGACAAAAACGTATTTCTCGTTATCGTATAAGGTCTTGGTTGCTTTTTAGGAAGAATTTAAGGTCTTATCGATTGGCAGATTATTCGACCATTTAAAGCTCGGTTAAAGTAAAAACATTTGGATTTTTGCTGAAATGGTCTCGTTTTAATTAGTGATTTCCTATTTTAATTAAAGGTTTCCATTTATGATATTCTTGTTTGGTTGCAGTCATTTTAATTAGGTAATGATATTCTTTTAAGTGAGAAATAGTATATTAGCATATTACCTAATTAATATAGTGCCTATATAAATAAATGGCTAGCATCCGTATTGGAATTAATAGTAAAAATACTTATATATATATACGTAGACTTAACTAATGACTATTGTATCAAGATAATATATATATATAACCCAATTTCAAAGATAGAAAAAAAGATATACGAGTATGTGTAGGCACTCGTGTCGAACTTTAACTTACAATCAAATTAGTAAATTAGGCACAGCTCGATGATTTCAACTAATATCCATAATTTTAGGGTGACGGATTTTATTAGCTTCACGTTGTTTGTGTCGGCACATAGCATGGTCGGTTAAGGGAACGTGGGAATCTAGTGTTAAAACACTCCGTTCCCATTAAGACACTTCCGTTCCTCACTATCCGCCAAATTCTCGAGGCCTGTTGTGTGGCGAAATAAACGCCGCATTTTGAATCGGTACCAGAAGGAGAAATTGAAACCGAACCGAATTGAACCGAGTTGGAAACGAACCCACAACCAACCAAGCACTATAAAGCATCATAAAATTCCTAATTCTATTCTATAACATAATATCATCATCAATAATAGAAATGTTAAAACATAACATAATCATTTAACTCAATGGAATGACGTGTAAGTTTCTTCCACTACCAGCTACTCCAGCAAGTCACCAAGTGGCGGCCACCCGCATACCACTGACTCAACACACGCCGCAGTGACGAGGCGTATTGCATTCCAAGTGCACTTCCACCAGCATCTACCGTATAAATTAACGAGACGACGGGAATTTCGGTAGCTTGTAACGTGTTGAATATTTATTTTATCTATACCTTATATGTCAATGTTGGGTTCCCTGAAGGAATAAAAAAACGTTAAGTGCGAGTCGGATACGCGCACGCAGGGTTCAGTACGGTTATTTATCACGTTTTTATGGGAACAAAACAGAATAAAATGTAGCATTTGTTGTCATAACGGAAAGAGAAATCACGTGATCTGTGAAAATTTCAACTATATAACTATCACAGTTCATGATATACTGCCTGGTGACTGACGGACAGACTGACAAACAGACAGCGAAGTTTTAGTAATATGTTCCGTTTTATCCTTTCAATAACGAACCCTAAGAAGTTAACTAAATTAAACTTTTTGTTAGAATTGAATTAATTATTTGTCTCCCACTATTAAGAAAATAGAGAATTAAAAAGATTGTATAATTTATTTAATGTAAATGACCACTGATGAAAATAAGTAAATACTTATATAGGTATATTCTGTAATTTTTAATTTGGATTTATTTGCATATAAGTTGGGAATTAAAAACAAAGGAAATATGTCGGACTGATACTTGATAAATAATTATTATTTTCTCTCTCTCTCTTTTTTATATATTTTTAAATTATTATAGGTAGTTGGTACGTAGTGTGGTATTCAGGGAGCCCATGACAAAGCTGTTTAGAGGTCAAGATGCTTCTGAATCAGCTACTGTACGATAAGGCACCGTATATGACGAGGCTATTTGTGGCCGTGGAAGTACTTTCTAATATTTGATCGATTCTTGCTCCTTTATTAAGTGTTTAACATTTGTTCCTTATTAAACTGATAGGTAATGATATATTTGTTTTTATTAGTTTTTGTATGATAAGAATGGAAATATCATTAATTTTATAATAGAGAAAGTAAATTAATTCTTGTTGTATATACGACTCGTATGTACTAATTATTAGTATAACTAGAATTTATTTATCCTATTTTGATAGATATTGAGAAAACGTTATAAAAATAAATACATCCCAAATAAGATTGTAGGGAGACTGGGTATAAAGATATCTGAGGGGCAACAGTAACAAATGCTCTGTAGGCTTATTCAATGCAAATATCCATATTAAAGAAAATTAAATATATTAATTACTTACTAAGTACCTAATTGCTAAATTCGAACCTGCATTTTATACGGTCGTATTAATATCGAATATTAATTAATAATCGAAACTTATACTCGTATAAATCTAAAAGATATTTTAGTAATAGTTATGAAGAAAAAAGGTTATTTAAATAATTTTTCTATAACAGCTTTGTCTCAAGCGTTAATAATCCCATTAATCATTATATTTGGATAAGATAACAGTACAGTGTTTCGAGCGACTATTATCAGTTTGCGTCATTTATAATTATTGTTATCGTAGCTTTTGTGATGCCTTATTAATTATTTTTTTTAATCAAATATTCGGTCAAGACAATGTCAGATATTATTAAAGTCTATAGACTTCTTTAGACTAGTCTTAATGCGTTGATATATTTCGAAGGACTTGTTAAATTTTATATCTTGGGTAGTTTAAATTAAAATATGTGTGGATTTTTCTTTATTTTTTACTTAGCAAGTAACGTCTTGACCATGGAGATTGTTTTTTATCTCGTTGGTGTCTTTCTTCCTCTGTTCTGGGAGACGGTGAACTTTCCGGTCATTACTTCTACACACATTATAGGTATAGG
This sequence comes from Heliconius numata, assembly GCA_016802625.1. Classification (NCBI taxonomy): domain Eukaryota; kingdom Metazoa; phylum Arthropoda; class Insecta; order Lepidoptera; family Nymphalidae; genus Heliconius; species Heliconius numata. The sequence continues at coordinate 42,285 of JAEBDU010011775.1, forward strand.
TATGTACAAACCTTCAATGGAATTAAACCTTTAACTATCGTATATACCGTAAAACACTTAAAAAGTGTTCGAAGTCAATCTAAATCTAAAATCGACAAATGCAATTTTTATTAAAACAATAGATTACACAATCTAATAAAAGTAATAATAGAACAAAATCACTATTGTTAGTAACATATAAAGATTTTTTTTTCAATTTGCGGTAAGCATGCTATAGAAAATCATACATAATAGCAATAATAAAAGAAATAATACTGCAATATCTAACTTTACGAGCGCGGCGTTAGACAAAAACAAAACAACAATGGCTGCAACGTCAATGACTCTAACGTTCTAAATTTCTATTTTTCAAGTGCTAAATCACTATTGAATGGAGTTTAATTTATTGTTTTAGTGTTTCACGCAATAATGTGAACATTATGAATGTGCTACTGGAATTGGGAGTGTTGATTTAGTGTTTTTTAACCGACTTCTGTAAGAAAAGGAGGTTATCAATTCGACTGTATTTTTTTTATTTTTTTTTTATTTTTTTTTTTATTTTTTTTTTTTATGTTTGTTACCTCATAACTTTTGACTGGGTGAACCGATTTTGAAAATTTTTTTTTTGTTTGAAAGGTGGAGCTTCCCGAATGGTCCCATTTTTTTTTGGTCCATGTCTGACAATGGTATCTATGAGAAAATCACATAAGTCTTAAATTTGCATTAGATATGTGCGCGACAAATAGACGAATAACTCAATGTCGCGCCAACCGATTTTGATGATTGTTTTTTTATTTGAAAGGATATACTTCAAGGATAATTTGGTGAAAGTTTGGTTAGGTTCCGATTATGGAATCCGGTGAAAATTGAGAAAGTTTGTTTTTTTTGGTAAAAAATTTATTATATTGTAATAGTTACAAGCAAAAACTTTTTAAATTGATGTCAAAAGTGAAATTCCTGATCGTTGCATTTCTTTTCAACCAACCTCAAAAAAGAGGATGTTGTCATTTTCAACCAACTTCAAAAAAGGGAGATTCTCAATTCGCCCGAATACTTTTTATGTATGTTCTTGTCAATACACCAAAATGTAACTTTGCACAAAAATAATAGCTAATTAAATGAAGTTTTACATAGAACAATCACAACCACTCGTTGACAACCACTACCACCACCACCACCACCACTCGTTCAAGAAGCAAGAAGATCTACCATCTTAAAATGATGCTTCTTGAATCACTAAAAATCGTAAAATAAATTAATTTTTAACAAAAACAAAAACCGACTTCTAACAACGAACTAAAAAGTGAAAAATAATTATATAAAGATTTTATAATTTTGAAGTCGGTGCCAAGTAAAACAAATAGGCTTAGTAATTAGATATTGTAGTAAAGGTGTTGTAGCATTAGCTTGACACCGACTTCAAAATTATAAAATCTTTATATAATTATTTTTCACTTTTTAGTTCGTTGTTAGAAGTCGGTTTTTGTTTTTGTTAAAAATTAATTTATTTTAAGTTCTAGCTAAGTGTTTTTGACTGACAACCGATGGGGAAAGGTCCTCGAATGGCGACCACGTCTCGACAAAAGGAGTACAGGTACAGGTACCGCCCTCCAACCAGGTGGACCGACGATTTCAGGAAGACAGAGGGAAACCGCTGGATTCAAAGGGCGCAGGACCGGACGGAGTGGCGAGTATTAGGGAAGGCCTATGTCCAACAGTGGACTTTGAAAGGATGATGGATGCTGCATCTATGGATATGTTTTATTGCATATATATATGTAAGTAACTGCTGTAAATTGTTTTTTTAAATTTTAGTTACTTTTTTCAATTTAATTTTTTCTTTCTTTCTGCCAATTTTTTAACCTGTCCGACAACGGTTGTGAATTGAAAATTATGCATTCATTGTGCCAACTTGTAATTTATTAGCCTTAAACGAATACTTTTTTAAGTTACATTACAGATATTAGATATGTATCTATGACGAATGATTAAATTATCAATCGTCATACATAACGAATATACTTATTTAGTTTTTGTTAGTAATTAATTTACTATATAATTTACATTAACTATACGAGTACGCTATCGAATTCACTCCAATAGGTAAAATCCTTACGGCGTTACGATAGTTACGCAAAATTATAAAACATTCATAAAAAATATTAATAATTATTATATTCCAATAGGACACACGGAGTGTCTAAACACTAGGTTCCCTCTGCTATGTGCGGGATACAGCGTGAACCTGATTTAGTTTTTATTTAAATTATTCGTAGTTTATACACACATGTTAAATTAATTTCCAGCTAAAAAAAAATACAACCAAAATTTTTTTAATAAAAATTTGAAGGTAAATAATAAAATTAATTAAGGTATAATATGAAACATTATAATACGGCCGCTTTCGAATAACCTTTCGTATAAAAACAACCGTAGCCTTGTGACCAAGGTCCCGCCGCTTATCAGCACAGTGAGTAAATAGTAATTTAAATAACCAAACGTGATGAATGTTTTATGTTCTTTTAGATACGAGTATGTATGTATGGATACGTGACACTGACGTGACAGAGGAATCTGTGTATTTTTTAAATATTATATTTGTATTTACTATTTGTTAATTTATCTGGCTTTGCCTGGTTGCCTTTGCCTTTGTAGGTCTAAGTATTGCCATTTAAAATATTTTCTTAATATTTTGTATTTACATAATAAGGTCTTGTTATAAAAATATTATTTTAAATACAAGACCAAATTATAATAATATTTCTTCCTGACTTTTTATAATTTAGGTATATAAATCGACAAAAAAATCATATAATCTATTTTTTATTACTTATTTTTTTTTATAATAGGTATGTTTTTTAATATCAGTTTAAATTTTGACTACTGAACGGAAGTTTATTTTTACAAGCATTTAATTAATGATGAATGTTCCTTCGCCTAAGAGCTGCCACTAACACCGCTAATTGATGGTTATTAATTACCACATCTGTTTCACGCCTGTTCTTAAGAGATTTATTGATTTTATTAACTTTTACTAGTTAAATATAGATAATATATGTTACCTAGCACAGCTTCTGATTGTAAAAGCGAAGGTTGTGGGTTCGATTCCTACTCAGGGGAATGATTTACATTTTATAATCAAAAGATATAGGTAAGTCTAAGATCTAAGTATTTTCCTTTTAAAGGACGATGCGTGTTTGCTGTATTTTGTGCCAGACCCTTACCGCTTTTTATTTATAATTCAGTAGCATTTTATTTATGTTTATTGGCCTTATCTACGTTATAAAGGTAGATAGATACTGAAGGCAGGAAGGAAATACCTATAACATTTTACTAACAACATTTCCAAAAGACAGACATTAATATTCCGATACTTTTAATAGGCTTTCTAAGAAAGTATTAATTTTTTAACATGTAATGTTGACATATAATATCAATGTTAACTAACTAAAGTTACATAAATATTGATTAAAAATCATTCCCATACAAGAATTAAATTAAAAATAATTTCTACAAGACCTAAACATTACCGCAATATTAATATACATAAATAAGTACATTTGTCTAATTGAGTTGTTTGAATGTAAATTATGTTGTATCTGAAATTACGAATTCGGTACATTAAAGCGAATCGGCAGCTGCGTGCAGCGGAAATGATAACTGATAACATATCAGCGATCGTTATCAATAACGCTACTTGATTTTTAAACTCTAATTACGCATCTAATTACCTAACCTATAGTTATTTATCTAATTATATCATTTGTTTATTATAATTATTGTTTTTTTTTAAATGTATTGGAAATTATACTTATTTGGAACTGCTTAATAGTAGTAAAGAGTTGTGCTTAAAAACTTGGAATGGTTGTATTTGTGGAATTTATATAAATCTTAAGACGTAAGATATTTCAGAACGTTTTTTGTTTACATAATTTTTTCAATTGTGATTGAGTAATAAATGCTGTTTGTATAAAACTACGTAATTAGGAGTCGAATGAAAGAGATATGAATACGGATGAGATTTTTATTCATTTAGGTAAGTCCGGTAGACTTGGTTAATAAAAAATAAAGAAGAAAAATAGTAATATATTATAGTAACTAAATAACGAATAATGTACTTCAGTGATTGGAATATAATAAAATGTTTAATTTCAGTAAAAAATAATGTGTAGGTAGTTACTGTGCACGATGTAGATACAAGAATATTTAGTAGAGGGAGACTAGTTAAGCTATAAAAATTAATTGTCGACGATATCGATAAAAAGTCACGTAGCAGTAGGGCGAGGTAAATATGGCGCAAGTAACTTTTGGCGTTTCGTTCTCCCTATTTCTGATGTCAATAACTTTTTTCTATTTAGTTTCATTCTTTATTCTTAGCAGAGTAGCCAGAGGAACGGGAGCGTCCAGAGCGGTATCTACATATCTGATAAATCTTGTCATATGTATGAACATGTTCTCTCCGGGGGATCTTTATACTTTTTTCGTGACCTTCCTCCAGTGTCATCGTCATGTTTTCGAAAGTCAACCAAAATCTCCCCCTGCCAGTGGTAAGAGTAGATATATCCCTCTCTTGCTCCTTAATTTTTTTTACCATTCTCCAGTCAGTCATTCTCTAAACAGACCCGAAGCATACCAGCATTTTCTTTTTAATTTTCCCTGATGTCATCCTTGCTGGCTTCAAAACAATCTTTAGATTGTTCTTTAAATCTTTAGATTCACATATAAAATAACAACGTTATTTAAATACGTGTAGTGTTTGTTTTATCTGTGTCTCCGGAAGACAGTGCTTAAGCCCTAATACGAGCAATATTTACTGTCATCATGATAAATGTGGAATGACACACTTCCGACACAGAGTTGGCACTTTACTAATTGTTATCTAATATTGTTTGCTCGTCTCTTCGGCTATCTTATATTCTACGATATAAGCAGAAAAAATGTAATTTTAGTATTTATTAATAGTATTATTAATTTATTATTTAATTAGTAATATTTAAATGTGAGCGGTAAAAGCCTTAAGATAGGTTGAGGGAGATATCGGTTGATCTTTGAAAACACAATATCAAAGATACTGGAGAAACGTCACGAAAAAGAATGGGGACACCCCGGAGGGCATGTATGAAGCGGTTGATGACAATGGACGAGGCGAAAGAGATAAGAGTACAGTACTTGGTAGTCGAAACCACTGCAATATCTGATTTTATCAGATTTATTTTATAGTTAAGACTTCATTTAAATCCATTATATTTGCAGTAAGATAG
>JAEBDU010011779.1:0-32219 GCA_016802625.1 Heliconius numata
CTTTTGCGAGAAGATTTGCACTTTGCCTTTCAAACGTAATATACATATATATAATAATACTTTATAATAATTCTTGAATTTGATATTATGTTTCTACGGTATTTTAAAAATATTCTATAATATAGAGAGTCAAGTTAAATATTATGTAATGCGTTGTTGCTGGCGGCCGATTAAACAATGGAAATCTATAGATATAGGTGCCAAGTTATGTGTTCACTGGGCATAAAATTGAAACTGAAAATTTGATCATTTAACTAAATATCAATCTAATAGTCCAGAAGAGGAGAAAGAGAAATTAGCGTAATTATTAACATTAAAAATGCATTATGAAAATGAATTATTTTCATGTTATAGGGTTCCGTACCTAAAAAGGAAAAACGGAACCCTTATAGGATCATTTTGTTGTCCATCTGTCAAAAGTATTTAAATCGAAATCACGTGAATGTATCACGTTTAAAATCACACGATTGTTCTGCGCCACGACTGGCCTCACAAAATTAATAAATAATTTATTAATTTAAATTAACTTCTAGTTTTATATAAGTAAATAAATGTTTTAAATGCCATTCAGTTTCAGCTAACAACAATTACTTCATAAATAATTACTGTATAATACAATAAAATGGTTTCATAATATTACAAATACTATTTCATTGTTCTAAAGTTGAATACGGATTGCTCTACAATAGCGATATAGGAAATGTATTCCCACATATTATTCACAGATTAGTTTAGATCTACTTTCAAAAGCTATACACATACATTTATTGTTAAGCCGTATTATACCCGTGGATTGAAATTTTATTCGGGAACGTTAATTATTACAGTGTGTGACTATAAACGCGACTGGTTTTGGGTTCGATCCCCACTCGAGGAAATTAAATATTTATTTTTCTTCTGGTGCCGAGCTCCGAGCGAGATGCTCAACACGCTATGCCCCCAGAATTCAGCGGAAAATGGGGAACGGAGTTTCTCAACATTAGGTTCACTGTTCCTACATATCAATCACCGTGTGAAGCTGAGTAAAGTGTATATTTTTTTTATTTTCTGTTTGGTAGGGCAAAGGCGTTGGGTTGCGATACTAAGTCCAAAATATTTCAAAATTGGCTTAAAGGGGTGCCTTAGTACAAGGCTCAGTAGAAAAATTCTTACGTAATTTTAATTCAACAAAATAAATAGAAAAATTCAGTAAAAAAATAAAAATATGTGAAAATATACATTTTAGTTCATTTCTAGTTTCTTTTCAATATATATATATAAAAAAAAAATGTATTTTTGTTATAAAGTAGGCGTCTCGTGTATACAGTTCGTTTGTAATTCAATAAAAATCCGCGACTTGTCACGTAACACGAACAAATTCGCGGCTTTGTGGTTCGTACCTGGTCGTAGTGACGGAAAATCTTTACAAATAATACGAACCAGGTGTATTCAGTAGTCACTTTTAGTTATTGAGTGTGGAATACCGATGAGAAAAGAAAAAAAATATCAGTTTTGGAGGAAAAATAAAATAAATATATATGTATGAAGATTTTTTGAGCTTTACGCTGTAATTTTTTTATAGTTGGGTAGGCAGAGAGAGAACTCTTCTTCGTGACATCCCGTTTTTCAATCAATTTTCGAAATATTAGGTGTTACGTGGTGGATCCCAATGCCACACTTAGTCTTGTTACTAGACTGAAGAAATAAACATAATTTATTACTCCCAATAGGAATCGAACCAACAGCTGTCGCGCTTTAACGACAGCTTCTATAGATGGTGGAAATAATGTAATGAAAAAACATGTGTAAAATAAAAAAAAATGGTACTAATAAAATTCAACACAATTATTTGTAGGTATATCAATCTCACTTCGTAGAATATTTATTAAATTTTTAATATATAAAATTATGTATGTATTTAATATTTTTTACACTAATTTTACTATTTATAATTTTAGTATTCTGTTAGTTTCGTTTTACTTGAAGAGTTTAAGACACCAAAAATTTTTATTGTCCATGTCTTGCTTTTTTGATAGAGTATCAAATGTTTTTGAGATAGTGACTCAATTCACTCTAAACTCTTTTTGCAAGTATTTACCGTAAAATAAATATACATATTACTAAAGAGGTTAAAATATAAATTAATCAAATATATTTTATTCTGAACATGTCCGAAGTAAGGTGTTAATTAATAATTGCTTTGAATAAGGCGTTAAAAAGTACTGGATTAATTCTACTCACAGTACGAGCTCTGGCGCTAGGTAGATTACTGAATAAAATAAATAAAATGAAAAAATTAATTAAATTTCACTTCCATATTGAAAAGCTATTAATCACCGGCCAGTAAACATTTGCTTTAGCACAACCTATCTCAGCCAAAGTAATTATTTGTTTCAATCGTTATATTAACTTTTTAGCTTCACGCTATATTCCGTAGCTATATGCGGGTAGAAGGGAGGAAACCTAGTGTTAAGACACTCCGTTCTCCACAAACCGCCCAATTTTTGAGACATTGGTTATTGGATTCGAGCTGCAATTTGTGTAGCTACCAGGTATCCTAAAAGTCACATTTGCTGTCATTTTTCAAATATCGTTATTGAAATAGAAGGATTGAATTCAAGATATAATGTTTTTCTTATAATAACTACTTCTATGTAAATATATTATTGTGAATCTTTAAGAATATGTAGGTAATTATTGCTTAAGTTTAATCTGATACATACAAACATTGTATTATGCATTTTCCATAAACATAGGAAGTTCGGTTGCATATTTCATGTTGATCGATTGGCACATATGGGCACTAGCGGGTAAATATTTTCTTAATTATAAGCAATTTCAGCCAAAGCTTAGTAATCATTAGACAAGCCTAATAACAATTTGTCGCTTATACATTTTTAAATGCGTATTTTTATGACCCTTCATAAAAATAATTCCAAATTCGTATAATATGTATATTTAAGTAATTCCTCCTTCAATAAAATATATATTATTTTCTTATTATTTTAGAAAAAGCATATAATTACTAGAGTGCCTATATAATAAATAGTATACAAAACACTTTCATTACAGTATTCATATCATAATTAAAAAGAACTACTCAGTTATTCTGACCTCAGTGCTCTACAAATAGTTTGCACGTACATTTTCTATAGAAAATACATTTGTATTATGTAAGATATAAAGGCGTATGCATATGAATAGTAAATGGAAATTATGTATTTATATAACATCCCTTACAACTAACTATCTATTAATTATATATTATAATACTTTCATTTTTTTTTTAATAAAGAAGAAGTAATTTTTCAAGTTTACTTTTATTTGAATAGTAGTATTAAAATAGCACTTGCTTTGTATAAATAAAATAGAAATTATATTTTATAACAGTTATATAATTAATATTGGTATCTTTTTATTTTCTATTCTTTCAATAGTTTATGAGGAAATTACCGTTGTTCTTACTAGCAAAGCGAAGTTCTTACTGGTCAAATTTGTCAAAATATAATTAACTATACATATATAATATCGTTCTTAAGAATTTCTACTAATATTAATTTATTTTATTTACAAACCAAATTAAGCTTTCAAATATTAAAATAATTATAAATTACATAATTATCGATAAAAAATTTGCAAATAAAATTAGAATTTTCAATCACAACCAACGCCATGATACATCGTTTTATCATTTATCAAAATGCCCCAAAGTTACCTATAACCAAAATGTTTCCGCGAATCATTATTTTTGATAAACGATCCATCTCTGAATACGAAATTACTGTTGAAATATCAACTTTTTATTTTAAATCGCAGTGAAAATTTTACTTTACTGCGTTTATTGAGTAATGTATTTATCATTATTTAATATTTGTTTCAAATGTTTGACGTGATACTGGGAAGTATAGTCTCTAAACACTAGGTTCCCAGGAACCCACAGTCTACCCGAAGTTGAAAAAGTGCGATTACGATCTGCTATTCTACAAATGCAGTTAGTACCTTATATTACAGCCTTATGAGGTAGATATACTGCTAGCCTGTCTCTGTCTATAGTAGTAGATCAAGCGATACTAAGCTAGGCTAGGCTCTATAGATTGATTTTCACTATAAAATTGTTTTTATTATATTTATACATAAAAATATTTCACAATTCCTATTTCCAATAAAAGAAAATCAAACTTGAAACATTAGTTAACTCAATAAAACAAGTTTGATGGGGTCCTATAAATAAATAAAAAGTAATAACGACGATGAAATGGAAAAGTTGGGGCTCTATTGTTCAATAGTTATGAGTTGAAAGAAGAATTTTTATTATACCTACATTTATACCTCCTTTGTTCTCTGTTTGATTTTATGTTCTTTTAAAATTTTCTATATTTTCTACATGAGGTCATTGTTCCGTCTCAATGTCTCGAAAATTGGCCTGGAAGTGGAGAACGGAGTGTCTTAAAATTAGGTTCCCCCTACCAGTAGGCTTACATCAAGGTACTGACATGTATATAGGTAGTATACGAGTACTACGACAAAAATCCACCATGCACAAAGGATGTTATGATATGAATAAAATATTGCCTCTTTGTAGAATTTCCAGAATTTCCAGCATATCCAGAGCAGGAAATGCTTTTGTTCATATGTGTGTTCGTAAACGTTTATCAAATGATCCGTCAGCCGCTTCAAAAATATTTCTTTCCATTTGTGTTAGCTTCACGCTGTATTCCGTATGTAGGTGGTTGAGAAGGAGCCTAGTGTTAAGACACTCTGTTCCCCATTAAAAAACAAAAAGTACAAGAGATTAGACTGAATAAAAAAATAACTGCCTAGAATATTGAATAAAACATAAATTTTATTATATTACCATACTAAATTGGTTAACATTAATATAACGAGCCGATATCGATTGTCAACATACCGCAATCAGTGGGGGCGGCTTAATTGAGGAGAGCAATTTAAAAACAATGTAATCCCTTACAAATGCTATATATTATACGACGGTATTCTAAATATTGAATTTTGGATAAATTAGATAAATAAATTGTGTAGAATTTGTGTAATTTCATATTAATTTCGTAGTAAATATTGGTTATAGACTAGTTAATACTCCTGATTTTGTCTCGTATATTAATAAATTTAATATAATGATTCATTTCCACATTTTATTTGGAAAGTATATGGGAAATAAGTTATGTTATTTATAAATATAAGGTTATTCTACTTCGATTGTTAGATCGATCTTCATTAGACGGGAGTTAATATTTTCGTTTTCCGCTCTGATAAGGCACGCAACACTTCGAATTGTAGGGGAAAGCGGAAAACGGGGCATAGATTGGGGGCATAGATTCTCATTGCCGATCGAGCTCTGCGTGATACAAGTGACGCTGAAGAAATAATATGTTTATATGTACATACTTATTACGATAATAATAAAAGTTTTTACAATAAAAACAAATAGAAATTTCGACAACTGTATAAAAAATTCGATGTGATGCGGTAAGATCGCACACTCAATTGGTTAGAACATTGGACGGTGGACAGAACGCGAAGACTAAAAAATATTTCAATTTATCAAAAGTTTTATTGTTATTTAATAAATAATTGAATTTGAAACATCGGTATATAAAGAAAATAATGTTAAAACAAAGCAGTTATATAATAAAATTGTAAAAATGATGCGAAAAGATTTTTTTGCTAAAAAAACCAGGTCAGTTGGTTTACGAAAATAAGAAAACTCATGATACGAACTTCAAAAGCGTACTTTGCAATATGCTCAAATAAATTAATAGTTAGTATGAAATTTTTGGTATTCCAATTATGATTCATAAATTTTAAATATTAAAAATGTTTCTTTTTTATTACTTATTCCTTTAAAACTAGATTAATAGTATTGTTGTTAATTAGGCTTTATATATCTTTTGTAATTTCTCCAAAAAACGTAAAAAAAAATGAATTATAATTATTATTTTAATTTACAGCAATACAGTACTTAATTCTTTAGTTTTCAATTATATTATTATTCATATATCTCAGATTAAAATTATATAGTTTTCTTTATAAAATAGTGACAAAAGTGAACAAAAGCAGTGATTTGAGTCCCCATCTAATAAGATTTTCATTCGAGAAATGATCTTAGCTTAAACAAATTTTCATCACATTTTTTCTTTCTCTTCATAATAAAATATTAAATTTAAATACCGAAAGATGTTTTTTTAAGCACGGGCCTAATTAAGAATTAACCACGCTATTAATACTTTTATTCCCGCTTCTAGGGCGAAGACTGCTCTAAAACTTTTTATGATTCTGTTGAAAGCTGACGTTTACCTCCTACACTTATAGTTTTTGTACGTCCATTAAAAATGGCTGAGTTTTCTTGCAGCAGTTTATGAAAAGGACTTAAAAATCTTTTTAACTTTTACATTTATAATTCTTATTAAAATATTTAATAGTAAGCCTATATTTAATAAATATTTAAAATTATAGCCATTACATTTTTTACTCAAATTTTATGTAATTTTATTCAATGTTAGAAAATAAATTCAGTATCTATTTACGTCTTAATAAGTATAATGCAAAAATCATACTAGAAACTATCAATGTTATCTATATATATAAAAATGAAACCCGTTTTCCTTGGTCACGGCATCACGCGTGAATGACTGGACCGATTTCACTAATTCTTTTTTTGTTCTATTTGTTATTATTAGGAGAAGGTTCTTACGGAAAAAAATATTAAGAAAATCTCTCAGAAATATTGAAAAATGTACATTTAATTTTGCATATTTTAAAAAACGCGAGTAACAATTATTTTGCATAGGAGTTATTTATAGGACGTAGGTGCTCGCTAAGACGGGAATTTGCAATATTCGACTTCTAAAGGGTTGTTTTTGGGGTTGAAAGTTTGTATGAAACTTCGTTACTACAAATGTTAGGAATCTCAAATTTTGCATGAACGTCACTTATAGGCCGTAGTTACTCATGGAGACAGAAATTAATAATAACGTAGTTCACGCAGGCGAAGCCGCGAGCGGGCCGCTAGTATCTATATAATTATGTAAAATCGAAAGGTACACAAGGTACCAAAAGTACACTCACTTATCACGAAATCTCAGAAATATTCGACTTCTAAGGGGTTGTTTTTGGGGTTGAAAGTTTGTATGAAACTTCATTACTACAAATGCTGGGAGTCTCAAATTTTGCAAGGACGTAGGTACTCATGGAGACAGAAATTAATAATAATCGTTCACGCAGGCGAAGCCGCTGGTGGGCCGCTAATTATTTATATATACTGTAGTAGGTAAATCTTTGTCGAGTAAACCTAGGATTGGCCAATAATATAAAATAGAATAATAAAATATGATACACATTGATAACAATATATATTAACTAAAACTGCGGTTGTTATAACTTATAGCCCAATTAAACGAGATAAGCTTAATGCCTTTGGCATTTTCAGTAATTTATTGTACTACTCAATAATATTAAAATCCATATTATAATATTCAAATAATATTAAAAGCCATATAATAAAGCTAAGCTATATTAAAATATTTTTAATAAGTAAATAATTAATATTTAAGTACGATACGAGGCCAAAGCATGACAGTAAAAGCGATAATTACAGACTTAAGGAAAGGAATTACTTTCATTGCCTTGCTCTGGTCAGATAACCGCGGCGTTGAGTTCCGCCACTAAACGTTACAAATAATACCCTCTTTTAGTTGAGCTTTTTAATTTAACGAATTAGAGCCATCCAATTCTAATTCAATTAATTGGCGAATTTGATAAGTTATGCTTTGTATTTCATGCATTTATTACTTTTGTAAATATCATTATTTTTTTTTACTAATGTAAATATTTTTTTACTAATGTTATATTTTGTTAATTTTATTTTTTTTCAAATCATAAAATTGTATAACTTGCAATCTGGCATCGAAAATATAAAACATTAAAATAAAACTAATATTACAGAATTTTCTAAGTGTTTCTACTTCAATGTTATGGTACTAAAACTGAGTATATTAAAACTTCGATGGGTGCAGGAAGGATTAATATAAGCGAGACCAAGCTCCGTCAGCTTGCAACATAAGATGCAGCTATCTCATGAATATTTTCAATTTTGTGGGGAAATTTTCAACTTAAAATTACAAATGTAATAGAAAAATATACTTTCTAACTAAGTTTTATTGATACTTTATTGAATTACGAATATTTTGGAATAGAAAATTAAAATAATAAATATTTAATTTCTTTGAGTGGGAATCGTATCTGTTACCTCTCGCTTATACAGTCGCACGTTTCGCTTTTCAAAATTTATAAATTACTATTATTTTCAGTCAAAGCTTTTTGATATAATTCGTTTATATAAAATAATAAAAATGTGAACTATCTGGATATAAAAAAGAAAGATAAATCATAGGTCATCAGGCAAAAAGGAAAGAGGCCAAATAAATCTTCGTTAAGCTTTGATAAGTGAGCCTCACGCCTCTTCTCGCTCGCCCCTTAACATCTTGACAAATTTCACACATTTATATTGAGTTCAGGTTTTCAGACTTTTTTGTATCTCTATCATGACTAACTGAGTGGAAATAAATTAGGTCTTTTAGCAAATTTTTAGAGTTCCCTCTTAAGAAAAAAGGAACCTTCATAAGATCACTTTCTATCTTTCTATCCGTCCGTCTTTCTATCAAGAGCGTTTATCTCAGGAATACTTGGAGGTACCGAGTTGAAATTCAAACCATATACTCTGGTCTATGGTCTCTTGATTTAATGAAAAAATTATATTTCTACATTTACTTAAAAAGTGATATGGCCGTTTATATTGCAAAAAACGCGTACATTATAAAAGGATTTAAAACTAATAGGATATTTCCGATTGACCTAGAATTCTATAAGGATGAGGATGGATGTTTCTTCCACTTTCACGCAAAAATAACACGAATTCATATGAAAATAAGTTTAGTTTTCGCCTCCAAAAAGTTAATAAATCTTTTATGGGTCTGAGCATACGTGTATATAATAAAATTCCGCAGTGTATTCTAGGTTTGCCACTTCCAAAATTTAAAACAGTAATATAGCACATCAGAAAAACATATAGGCTACAATTTATATATCGACTGTATAATTTGATTATAATATAACATTAAGTAAAAGCAGGGAAAACATGGACTTAAATATACAAGTATAATAGACATTACCTTCACGTCATGTACAAATACACAGAATTATTGATTCCTACGAGAGGGAATCGAACTCACAACCGTCACTTATACGAGTACAGGCACACACCACGTCGACCTCTACACTAAACTAATAAATATAACGTTAGCAATATATTCTTGTATATAATATTTTAACTTCATTCAGTAAATCGTATTAGAAACTATACACATTATACAGATAAGAGAAACGAGCGATGAAACATGAAACATTCTCTAACTTAACACTCCAAGTGGCTGAAATTGTTTTACGCTAAGTGTACTTAAAAGTTTGTATAAACTAATGTGAATATAATTTACATATTATAAACTATTGAAATATTACATTTGTACATACACTGAAGCCATTGTGGTGCGGCGGTTAGTCGCCTGTTTGTAAAAATGACGTTCGCAGGTTCGATTTGCATTGGAGGGAATATATTATTTTCATTTTCTCGATCTGGTAAGTATAAAAAGCGTAATGTAAAGTTCCACCACTCAGCACGAAACGTTACCAGAACTTTTATGTTTTCATAATAATATATTTAATTTTAAGAAAAATATTAAGTAATAATAAAGATTATATATAACTAGCGGACGCGCGCAGCTTCGCTTGCTTATTTAGGAGTGAATTCTAATAAACCATGAAACATGTGTTCAATGAAATATTTTTAAGAGTCTAAATTTCAAATTTTATAAAAATCGGTAGCAATGTGAAGATTTTTCTATACAAACTTTCAACCCCTTATTTGCATCCTTAGGGGATGAATTCTAGAAAACCATGAAACACATATTCAATGAAAAATTTTTAAGAGTCTAAATTTCAAATTTTATAAAACTCGGTGGCGATTTAAAGATTTTTCCATACAAACTTTCAACCCCTTATTTCCACCCTTAGAGGGTTAATTCTAGAAAACCATGAAACATGTGTTTAATTATATACGTTTAAGAGTCCGAATTTCAAATTTTATAAAAATTGGTGACAATTTAAAAAAAACCTATACAAACTTTCAACCCCTTATTTGCACCCTTAGGGGGAGAATTCTAGAAAACGATGAAACACGTGTTCAATTAAATACTTTTAAAAATCTGAATTTCAAATATTATAAAAATCGGTGTCGATTTATATTTTTTTCCATACAAACTTTGAACCCCTATTTCACCCCTTTAGGGTTAAAATTTTTCAAAATCCCTTCTTAGTGGATGTCTAGATTACGAAAGTAAACTTTTGTCCAAATTTAACGTTTCTACCATCAGCGGTTACGGCTGTGCGTGCGTCTTACCTCAGTCAGTGAATACAAGTCCTTTTATATATATAGATTTTACCTGTAGTACTTTAGAAGTTAGTCAAGTGTTTTGTTTACTATTATAGAAGCACTTATTTAATTGTCATATTATATTCATTAAATTAAGATATTTATACGTTTTATTTACTTTGTATAAATGTGTTAATTGTCGTGTTAATTGTGGCTTTTAAAATGACAAATAAACTTCCTTTCTATCATAAAATATGAAACTCTATTCTAAAATATGTAAACTACGACTCCTAGTCCTTTCACATTCAGATTTTTTGGCCAGAGATCCATTAAGCCACAAATGAATGTCCATGTCCAGTATTCAACTGCAAATGACAGCTTTCGAATGGAACTACAGTAAAAGTTTTAAAGTTCCTGTTACAGGGCAATCCTATTTGGATGCGACGTGATAGAGCGGTGAAACTAAACTCTTTTTTATTGGTATATTGTGTTTTTTAAATCTCTTTTCGGATTTTAGTTCTATTTTAAATTATCGCTAATAATGACTTGTTTTCCTAAAAAGAACACTTTTTAATATTTATTATTATTTTTAATATGTTAAGAAAGGTCTAATTTCTAAAATAGCTGAACCGATTTTTATGACATTTTCTCTGGTACATAGAGGAGGAGAAAAGCTAGTGAAAATAGTAAGTTATAAAATAACGCTCCTTAAATACAATTAAATAATATTAAACAAAAAAAGAAGCATACGAAGCTGTGGAGAGCTGCTAGAAAATAGAAAATAATAAAATAAATTAGTAGTATAACGTTAATAGCAGAATTAGAGTTGACAACCTAAAAAAATGGTAGAAAAAACATAATTAAGTCGAAAAACTCAACTCAAATATTCATTAGATGCATAATAAACCATCAAACTTAACAACAAGACAATCGACTGCTATCCTCTTAATATATTTAGAGCTTTCCCAAAGCCCAGTGGTCATGAATC
Organism: Heliconius numata; assembly: GCA_016802625.1. Taxonomy (NCBI): domain Eukaryota; kingdom Metazoa; phylum Arthropoda; class Insecta; order Lepidoptera; family Nymphalidae; genus Heliconius; species Heliconius numata. The sequence continues at coordinate 11,412 of JAEBDU010011779.1, forward strand.
ACCCACGGCGGCTGAGCTAACTGAGACAACGATAAATCTAAGCTGGACGTGCCAGTATGTTACACTCGTTTAACGATATTTGTTCTGCCAATTTGGTTTTACGCCGTTGGGTGTGATGTCTTGCATTTAAATTATAATATCTATTATGAAATAAAAATAGCTTCATGCTTTTTTTTGTTTTTTCACGTAGAACAGGAGAAAACCTCATGTACTCGTAAGGACATACGGCGTTGAGTTCCGCAATGCCCCCAGAATTCGGCAGAAAGTGGGGAACGGAGTGTCTTAACACCAGGTTTCCTGTGTCTACCCTGCTGCGTGCGGGATACAGAGTGAAGCTGATTTTGTATTAGCTAAGTACATATTTAGTATTTTATATATAAAGTAAGAATATTCATTTATTTCAGTAATTAGGTTTCCACAAGCATTTTCCGGAAAAGTGTAAGCCTACACGGCAAGTTCGTTGTTTTAAAATTCACGTTTAACACGCTCTCTGAACACTGCCGGGTTTTGATAGCTTTTGTTAGAGCTAGTCGTTGTTTTAATGACTTCAAAAGTGAGAATTGCAACCCTTGTATGTGTATTTTTTGACTTCACCCCCGTTTTGTATTATAGAGGATAGGCAAGCATAATCTAGAGTATATATCTATCTTTATATGTATATATTTAGGTATATATAAACAAGAAAAAGACACTGGCGTTTAGATCCTCCACTCCGCATGTAATATATCAAAAGCTAGTGATTAACAGAGTGTCTTAGCACTAGGTTCCCTCTATCTACATTGCTATATGCGGAATACAACGCGAATCTTTAAAAAACTATTAAAAGTGATCTTAAACCACAATCTAACAGTGCGCGACTAAAACGCTGCAATAACTTACGCAACCATTAAACGTTCTTGCAAAATGGAAGCACGTCGTGGTCGTGAGCCATGCGGAGTTTACGCGCGTGACTCTATCACGATTTATCTACTAAATAATTGAAAATTAGATTTAAAAATAAGATAAATATTTAGTTCTGGAAGTTGTAGTATTTGAGAGGGTGAGCACGATGAAGGATTTAAATATGTAACCATATTTTCTAGGATCACTCTTTATCCATACCTATATTATAAATTCGAAAGTAACTCTGTCTGTCTGTCTTTTACGCAATCAGGGCCAAACCACTAATTTAATTGTGATAAAATACTCATATAGAGATACTTGACGGTACCGGGACGAACATAGGATACTTTTTTTTGTCATATTTGTAATATTTTCGATATATACCAATATATTAAAATACTTATTAATTTGACATGCAATTTATTCCGCCATGTTAATAACAACCGTCGTTGCTAAGCAACGATTTGCAAAGTTTATTGTTAGAAAACGTCACTCAAAATGAGCTTGCTTAACGCATCTCTCTATTGAAAACTGAAAATAATTTCATAAATATATTTAATAAATATTCGTATAGTTCAAGCGGGCGTAGTGGGTCCACTAGTCTCCTATATAATAGGGTAGGCGGTAGGTTAATGGTAAGACATTAGGCTCCTTACTCTCCGATTCAATTCAAGATATTGCGCGTAGAGTGGTGGAATTCAACATCGCCCTATTTCATTCTTTCCAGTGTAAATCGAACCCATCGTGCTTACAACCACATAACTACACCACGGCGCCACTATGGCCTTAAAAAAGTTTATAATATTTTCTTTTATTGTTTCGATAAGTAAATACACAATGTCTTTAAATGATACAATAACAATGACTTCTATTTTGTAGTATAATTATTGTGTGTACTTGGTAGGCTTCTTCATTATGTAAATAATGAAATATTTACACAAGTTGACAAATAGCTAGGAGGAAAAAAATGACAACGTTAGTCCAATATACTTAAAAGAAAATTCAAGCTAAATGGATTCTTTAAACAAAATTTAAAGTAATATTATGTCAGTTAAAGTTATGGAAAGAATAAAACCTCTATGATAATGTAAAACAAAAAGATTATTCAATTATAACTTATAGAATTTAAAAGTTGACTAGATTAAAACATCCCTAGGGATAAAAATTGTATACTTGTTTCATATTATAAGATACTAAATAAAAATAAAGCTAGTTTTCAGACTATAACAATTTTCATGCTAAAGTGTTTTGCTATTCTTTTGAGATGTATGTAACTTCATTTCTTTGTAAGCTGTTGTGAGCAAAATTTACTAAGTTCTATGTATATATTTCTTCAGTTTCATACTATATCCCACATATACAAAACTAGGCAGTTAGCCGAGTGTTAAGACTCTCCGCTCTCGACTTTCCACCGGATTCTGGACGCATTGCGTGTTAAGTGGTGGAGTTCAAACAAGAAATTAAAATATTAAATTTTTCATTACTTCGAATGGGAATCGAATCCGCGACCCGCGAACAGTCACCCGCTTCTACCAAAACTGGTTTCTTACGATATAAGATATGTACGAATAGCAAACAAGTAAAGAACTTAGATAATACATAAGCATTATAGCCTTACAAAAACTTTAATTAAAATCAATTTAGTTAATCCAGAACTAAGATCCCTTTATGATAGGGGTCTCATAAGTAAGGGTGAATATAATACTGTTTGTTCTTACTTAGCAACAGGCAAAGTTTAATATGTGTCGTCTTTAGTACAATTATAAGATGACCACAGTCCAATTGAATGAAATTACCCTTAAAAAATAATTTGTTTTGAAACAAATTTATATTTTTTTCTACCTTACGATGATTTAAATGTTTCAATTCTGTATTAAATAATCATGCATATTTCCTATTATTTACGGAGTTTCATGCACCTTAAGGGTCCACCTAAACTACTACAATAACGTGAAGTTAGTAATAATAAACTTAAGCATACCGTCGATTGACTAATAACATCTTTCTATACTTAGCCTATGTTATTACACTTCTATTGTTTTTCATAATCTTTCCTGTAGTTATCAGTATTTTCCGTGTCAAGTCGGACTGTTTGCGACAGACGAGGGAAAGCTGCGAAGCTTCTTATCTATTACATTAATTTTATTTGGTACTTGGCGTCCGCGTCGAGCGTTTGTTCTTTATATTTTCATTTCTAGTATTTTCTTGAAAATCCCATTACTATATTATTCTAGAGAACTAGAGGAAACGAGACAGCAAGGACTTGAAGTGTGAAGTATCGTTTTATTGTCTTTCTTTCTTTATTTCTAACTCCATTGTTATAACGTAAATTGATTTTAGAATTTTATCTACTAGAAATATTTTTTTCTTATTGCACCTATGGTTTTTCACGAAACTTTTCAAAAACCACGTAGTTTTTCATTTCCTTGTTTATCTTCTCGTAAAAGCAATCGTTGTTCACTATTTGTATGATGAATTCTAAAACAGATCGACGTATTTCCAAACTAGATACTTGCCAAATAGGAACAATAGCGTAGACTAATAAAATAGCCCTTAGCCTTCTGTGGCTCATTATAGGCCAAAATTTTGAGATTCCACATCATAGTCCTGTCAACGTCAATTAGCTCGTCCAAACGTGATTTCAGCATCATGCTATATGCCTCAGGTTGCAGGATAGAGGGAGTTCAGTGCTAAAACATTTTACGCCGAATTCTGGAGGCATTTCGTGTCGAGTGGCAACCCCCGAGCGAAGAAATGTAAATATTAAAATTAATAGTTGTTATAAGTATGTATATTGTACTTATTCTTAAAAAGTGTTGTGCTGCGACACAAGGGTGTGACTGTAACGCGACGGTTGTGGGTTCGATCCCCACCCGAGGAAGTGAAATATTTATTTACGTTTATATTTCCATAGCTTCGCTCTGGTGTCGAGGCAAAGAGCTGCGTTGAGTTCTGCTACTCAACACGCCTCTAGAATTCAGCACAAGGTGTGGAACGGGAAAGTTTTAACATTAGGTTCCCTCTGCCTACCCTGTTTAAAAAGTACTAATTATTTACTAAAATTCAATGTTTGAGACATCAAAAAACATGAACTATATTTTTTAAATCAATGAAAACCTAACTCAGAAAAGCAACATCAAAAATAATTTCCACTAAGAGTACCAGAAGTGGACTTGCCTTACGCCACACAGATTTTTCAACGTACGCTCTTGACTACAAGTATACTTACTCAACCTTTAGGGCAATTAAAAATGTAAATGAAAATGTTGTATTTTTTGTATTTGTATGTTTTTTTATTTTCATATGTATCCCATATTTAGAGGGATAGGCAGAAGGAACAAACTTAAGTAGAAAATTGTGGAAAGTGGGGAACGGAGTACACTAGGTCTCTGCCTTCTCTACTTTAAGTTAACAATTGTTTTAGGGGACGACGAAAAAAATTAAGACAACATACATACATCCCTTCTTGACATAATAACGCATTACTTATTTTTAGAAAATATTTTTCTTTATAAATATGTATATTAAAATTACATGTACAAGCTTTTCATTAAAGTAAATAAAAAAAATGAAAACATTTACAAAATATAAGTATCAAAGAACCTAATGTACGTCGAAGCTCTATTGTGGTTCTGTTTACGTTTACGAGAAGACAAAATTGAACTGCTTTCGCTGTTATGCGAAGTGGAAAATTGCACTTCGCTTATTATGAGAAAATTGTTCGCATACCATTTTTACGAAGGCTTTTCAACAGAAATGTTGTTACGACCTTTTAAAATTTTGTATAACGAAATATTTTGAATGACTTTTTAAAATTTATTAAATAAATTTAATAAGGTTCACGATGTATTATCACTTAGCAGAGTAGGCAGAGTCTAGTATTAAGATACTCCGATCTCCATTTTCCGCCGGAATTTAACGCCGCGCTTTCCCTTGACCGAAACCTTCAGAACGAATAAATGAAAATATATGTTTAAATAAATATTTCATTTTCTCGAGTGGGCATCGAACTCACAACCAGTCGCGCTTAGAGTACAAACGCGTAACCCTGAGTTACAAACGGGATACGCGGATTATTTTACGGGTGACTTTTTAAAATTTATTATAGGTAACAATTTTTTTTAGTTAACAGAGTTAGATATAATATAAAAATTGTCAGTAGTATTGTGATTTATTTCTTATTCTAGAGAACTTTCTGTGCTCTGTGTATTAGTAAAAAAGTTTTTGAAAGACACTGATAAATTACTTTTTTGTATTATAGCTTTTAACGACAATTCTTCTCTGTCAATCAATAACGTAATAAATTTGTAAAAGTAAAAATATTTAAGTGAATGAAATATTAATAAAACACGAATCTACAATTTTATTTTTGTTCTGTTTGTAGGTACTTGTACATCGCGTTGTCGGAAATACTTAATGGAATTAAAGAAATATTTTTTTATTCTGTAGGTATTAGTCTAAGGCAGGATCTAGGCTATAGTAGAACTATAATAGTCCTAATAAACCACCTTAGAAAATATATTTAGTATAGTGGTCAATTTTAGATCTTTTTATTTCGTAGATCGTAGGTGTTATAAGGTAAAAGACCAGGTAACCTTTAGAATTACAAAAATATTTTCCAATAAGCTTATTTTTAAATAACTTTGTGCTGTGCATTGAGGGTAAATGTTTCTTATTTAAGAGATAACTATGCTGAATCTGTTCGCGAATTCAGTTATTACTTAACAAATTATAAAAGTTTGTTAATTAATATGTTATTGTTATTTTCATTTAAGCATTTTAAACAGAATGTTAGTAGAATTCAAGGGAAATCTTTACAATAACTCTATCGCTGTAAATTATTTAAAAAAACAGTGGCACAATCGCTGGACTGTAAACGAGATGGATTGGCAACCCGCGGCGTTGAGTTCCGCCGCTCAATACAGAATGAACTAAAAAACATGCATTCGATTTTAAGGAGCATGTACGAGCAAAAGTTCAAGGTGAAACTCAATCAGGCCTCATTATTAAAGGTTGGAGATGCGTAGGTGTTTATAGTACGCGCGTAGGCGTCTGAATGAATAAGAAAATGTTGAAGGAGAATAGAATAATAAATAGATCCAAGTAAATATTTGTAATATTCTACTAAATATTTGACTTAAAATGCTAATTAATTTCCATGGGATTATGCTATAAAGAAAATATTTCTTTGGGAGCAAGTAATAGATAATTTTGTTAGCTTATTTGGTTAAGGCGGTTGCTTAATTATGTTTTAAACTTACATAATTAATAGTGCAAAACGAGCCTAGCTAGGTCACTCTGTTCTCCGCTTTCAGCCCCAATTCGTAACACTTGTCGAATGCCAGAACCTAACGCAGCATTTTATGTTTCCTAGCAAAGAAAATCGAACTCACATCATCACGTTTGCAATTAGACGCTGTTGTACCTACTGCAAGACACTCCGTTCCCCATGAAGACACTTCCGTGCCCTACTTTCCGCCGAATTCCTGAGATATTAATTGGCGGAACCCAACGCCGCGCGTTGCCACGTTATCGTTCATTACAACACACACACATAGAAATCTTAAGTTTAAAATACAATATCATCTATATAATATTGTATTATAACTTATATTTTCAACAGAAACGATTCTCATAGTAAGTCACTTTATTGACTCTCCGTCGCATATACGTTATGCTCAACAAGTCCTTGGCAAACAAACAAATTGTCAACATATTGACAGACTCTCAGGCGAACGTTCTAAATTAAAGTTCCCGAGTAAATCCTATTGGCTACTCTGTATGCATTGACATATTGACAGACAGACATACAAAGATATATGTGTCTAGAATTTGAATCTGTGATTCAAACTGTGTTGAAAATTCGTATTTGATTTTGGTAAATCTTGGATACCTGCTGCTGCTAGGTGCTGTTAGTCTGGAAACATGAAACTGTAGTGTAATCCTTTTATATGAATGTAAGTGATTTTTATGCCAATGTAAATTTAATTTCAATATATATATATATATATATATATAATTATAAAAGAAATTAGATGTTTTTTTGTATAATAGCACTAAGACAGTCTTTGTTTATTGTAGTATCAGGATAAAATCACTCAAACAGAAGACTTCTTGACACGGTACCATTTACTCGTAATAAAACTTGGCTTTATACGAATGACTACAATATTCCACATTGACTTTTCAGTAGAATGCGTAATATATTTTGATTTGTATTTCATCTTATAATAAGCTCTCCGAATGTTTTCGTTGTTACCATAAAAAGAGAGCTTTTTATCTTATCATATTTTCCTATTACACAAATACTTTCTTTTTTATTTCCAAACCATCAAAAGGATTTATACAACATTCCGTGTTTGTAAATGTTAATATTCTATTATATATATATATATATATATATACATATATATATATATATATATATATATATATATATATATACTTTATCTTTGTTTTAGTTAAAATAGGCAGAGGCCTAATGATACATCTTGCTATCCATTCTACTTGCATATTTAACACAATAAAATTTATTTTTCTTAAGGCATAAGTCTAAGTTGGACACACTAGGTATGTGTTTTCTGACGTTCCACTCAACACCAAATAATTTCGACCTACGAAGTAAAGTGAGCCAAATGCCCTCAAGCGGTCTCTGCTTGCCTTTCTTTTATTTTTGACTAGAGTTGCTGTACTAGATAAAAACTGCAATATATATGTAGGTCAGATGTCTCTAGTCTCTACACCTATTTCACAAAAGAACAAAACCAATGTTTCTATAAAACAAAACTAAAATTTCGCCTAAATATTAAAAAACCTAAAAACACACTAGGTTCATATGAAATTTTTTGTAGATCATTTTTGTATCAAAAAATATAATAAATAGAAACGTAAATATATACATATCAATTATCATAAATTCAATATATGTTGGAAACACAGAAACGCAGTGGAGCGAATGTCTTACCATAATCGACAGTTGTCGGTTCAATCTCCACTCGGGGTAATAATTAAGATTTTTTTAAAATTTATTTTTAGACATAAAGAATTATTACTAAACAAGGCATTTCCCTTGAAAATGGATAGAATGTTGAATAACACCAAATTCTCTCTGAATAACATAATATTATTTGCGGAAGATGCATGAAACTAAAAAACAAGATTATTTATTTGTTGGTATTTTCTTTATAAGGAATTTGCAAGATAATACCTTCCCATGTTTATCGAAGTTGTTCACGTTTGATGAATTCTTTTCTGATAGTTTGTCAGATGGTTGTGTTCCGTTTACATTTTTTAGGATACAAGTGGTTTTTAAACTGTTTTATTTAGCTCACCCCGTTTGTTTGTTTGGGTCAAATTTAGTAATTGAAATTTAACCCTCTTCCCGTTAACCGATTGATCTGAAATTTGGTATAGGGGAATTGTGCTTAAGATGACATACTTTTTGTTTCAAGACAAATATTTCAAATAAATAAAGTCATCTGAGAACAGCATATTGCCTATACTATTATATATTTCATAATCAACGAAATTATTTTAGTTTCAGAACAATCATCTTTCAAACATCAGAAAAACAAACAAAAATCGCACTTAAGTCGACCAGTGTAAGACGACATATCTACAGGGTAAAATGACATACTTAGTATGTGGCATAAAAACGCCATCATTATTTGTCGAGCATAGCTCGCAAATAAATAGTTTCTTCTTTGCTGGGGGGCTTTTAAACAGTATTAAGGCCAGATTCATACATGTTGCAAATTTTATGAGGTTGGATTCCGTTATCAGTCACTTCCTTTTCCAAACGGGAAATAAGCTTCGTCACTTGCGTCTATTGAATGCCCTTGCTCTAGCAGCCTTATCCATGTCTTCTTGTGACCAATATATATTCGTTTGTAATTGCCATGCATATTGTAGGTAAAGCAAAAAAATACATCGATTCTATTTATAAGGGTAAGATAGTATGCCATCTTATACTCACGTTTTGTATGTCATCTTACCCAATAGATATATGAATTTAATTTTAACCGTTGTGACAAAAGTTTATAGGTTAGGATGCGCTTTTAGCGTTAGTTGTGTCATATAATAATCCTATTTTACATTTATAATTACTTCAAATAGAAAATCTTTATCTTACATGTCTTTTCACCATCAAGCAAAAGCGAAAGAAAAATTTGTTGCAATTGAAAATAACGAAAACATGAATTACTTGCCCATCTGCATTCATTTGCACCCATACTGAATTTAAGCACTAGCTGCATCTACAGACACTCTCTAAAACGTCACAAGATCGCACTTAGCGTTAATAGTTTCATCAATATTGGTAGTGTGTCATCTTATCATAGTATGAAATCTTGAGCACAATTCCCCTACGCCTTTGATTCTGGTGACAATACAATTATCCATATTCAATATTATTGTGAATCCAAGATGGCCGCCGCTACAAGATGGCGGACAACTTAGTTTTTTTCAATCCCATCAATATGGATATCAAATGAAAGGGCTTGTCAAGTAGAATTCAGTGGACTATACAAAATCAAAATCCAAGATGGCCGCCACTATAAGATGGCGGACAAGTTAGTTTTTTTCAATCCTATCAATACGGGTATCAAATGAAAGGGCTTGTCAAGCAGAATTCAGTGGACTATACAAAATCAAAATCCAAGATGGCCGCCGCTACAAGATGGCGGACAAGTTAGTTTTTTCGATCCCATCAATATGGGTATCAAATGAAAGGGCTTGTCAAGTAGAATTCAGTGCACTATACAAAATCAAAATCAAAGATGGCCACTGCTACAAAATGGCGGATAATGTAGTTTTCAATCCCATCAATATGGGTATCAAAATAAAGGGCTTGGTAAGTATAATACAGTATACTATACACAATTACAATATGAATCTCCCACCTAAGTCAAGATCTGGTATCCTGTCGAGGACTGTGTGGCTATAGGGTGCCTAAAAATGATACGTCGCTAGGGGTACCACCCAAGGTAAAAGGTAAAAGCGCGCCGAGAACTGTATGGCACTAGGTGGATAAAAATGATATGTCGTTAGCGTTTTCCCCTCAAGATTCAGGCACATCTTGTTGTACATAGCCTTGTCCCTCTATTGGACCTCTGGGGGGGGGTCGTTCGTAACATTCTCCATTAACCTTGCAATAATGAGACATCGAGCCTCATTTCAACGAATTGAATAGCATGAGAAATAAAAACTAAAAACTTAAAAATAAAAAAGTAAAAAAAAAATTTTAAGTTAAACGGTTTTATATTGCAGATAAATGTACTAAAAGCTAAAAAATAATTTCATAGAAATTATGATTACTAAAATAAAATCGTGGGGACCCTTGCTACTTACCACTAGGTGGGTGAAGTCTCACGCTATGTCTTTCAATTGTAGATATTGGACGTGCCCCACGATTAAATTTTAGTAATCATAATTTCTATGAAATTATTTTTTAGCTTTTAGTACATTTATCTGCAATATAAAACCGTTTAACTTAAAATTTTTTTTTTACTTTTTTATTTAAATGGATTTTTATACTAGTGAAGACATCAATTATGTTCTCGATTATCAAAAATTATTTATTTTTATATTTATTATTTTTGATATTTATTTATTTTTCTCTTCTGTTTTTTAATATAATATGTATTTATAATTATAATAATATGTTTCCTCGATAGGATTAGACAGAATATAGCGTTGGCTGCCAACTACCAACATGAAGCGCACTCTAAAAACAAGCGAAGAATGGAGAACCGAGTGTAAATAGAGATTGAACTTAAATTTCACTAACGCTTTAAAGCGCGTGTCTTCAAACGATAAGTATAGAGATATTATATAAAACTGTTTAACCTATATTTTAAAAATTTTGACTACTAAACACATGTAGGGTAAAATCGGGACAGATGACCCACTTTTTAAAAAATACACATAAACTAAACATAATAATGAAAAATTTATGTGTAATATGTCACTTTTATGTTAAGAAACGATTTGTTCGTGCATAAAACGTGTGAAAATGTATATTTTGTTTACATATTTGAACATTCATTCGTTTCTGAAGCGGCGCCTGACTGGTCCGTATGGGGATTGTCATAAAATATTACCCAGGGGAAGAAGCCTAAATAATAAATGGGGTCGTACACCGTATGCCATAAATATATACATATATTATATGTTTATGAGTATTTTTTTATAGATTTTTACTACAAGTTAAATTTATACAAAAATATAATATTTTTCTTATATATGGGAAGTTCTAATAATATGTATGTAAATTAAGAATCGATATTTTGCATCGTATTTACGAATAATAGAATAACTAACTTTATATGCTTAGATGAGTTTTAAAGTTGTTCTTTTTTAATTTTAAATTATGACTTTATTGTAGGGTGGAATTTTAAATATATTTTTCAAATGCAATATTATTTTGCAGAATCAGTGCTATTTTAATTTTTTTTTCTCATTGTCTTAATGAAAACGAAATATTTTAATACTAGAATCTCAGCTTTTATCTACCTACTCAGTTATATATAACAAAAAAGAAACATAGATATAAATTATCCCATAGAAGCCACGATTTTGCCTTAATTTCATTCCATATTATTTATACTTTAATTAACGCAAAACTATAAACTTTAACATTAATAACTTCCTATAAGCCTTTTATTAACTACCCCAAATATTACCTTTCATAGTAATTAACATTTAAATGCTGGTATTATAACCGTTAGTTTAAAATTATAACTTATATGAATAAAGTCGATTTAGTCCCAAAGGCCACAAATTTCGTGACCTCAATTTAATGGCGTTTGTTCGAGAAAGTTATAATAAATTAAATTTTAGTATCATAATTTTAAATGTACATAATGAATATACAAAAAAATATAGAAAAATATTAAATATTGTCTATATTTGAAACATGTTTTGACCCCGGCACTCTCAGGCGTAGTTAGCTAAATGTATACCAATAAAATGTAGGAGACAAATAATTATATGTATATATTGATATATACGTATATATACATATATATTTGTATATATACATTATGTATATATACATTACAGAGCTATATTTTAACGAAAGTAAAATCTATAACAATATTATATATAGATAATATAGATTTGAATGCGTAACCTGTATTAGACACGAATGAATTGAGTGTTTTGCTTCCATAGAGAACAAAGACCTTAGCATTGAATAATGCTGCCGGCCCTACCACGATGCAGGGAGATGAGCTCGGAGCAGTGCTGGGAATTTGTGATGCAAATGTAGGCCTAAGGGTTCCTTTAACATTAATGCGCTGTTTAAGCTACTCTATCTACTGAACCTTAAAGTATGAGCAAATCAATTTAAAGCTTGCAATAAAATAACTTAAATATTTTTTCAGTGTTCTAAGGGACCGTAGATATGTTATTTTGAAATGCAATATAAGATATAAATTTCAGCTTGGTACTTCCACGTGATCTTGAGATAAATTATCTTGACACACATACAGACAGACACAAAGACACAGAAAGACTGATAGACAAGATAAAAAACAAAGTTATTCTATTACGTTTCCATTTCTTTTCTTCTTTTTAGATATGAAAAATGAAATATTTTGACTCTAGATCATTTAGTGCTTTAAAAATATATTTAGTGTAGGTACATATTCAAAGCAAAAATTTAAAGAAACAAAATCTAGTAGCTGGATTTTCCGGACTTTTGCAAAACTTTCACCCGCACATAGAGTTTATATAACGAACACGATTTAAGTTCGACTTTAACATGTAACTTTGAACGGTGAATGCAGGTCTTTTAGAATAAGCATTTACTTGTAGAGTAGCAAAAGTAATATGTTCTAACAAGTAAGCAAATAGGTTTCACTTCGTTTTTTATAGCCACCATAAAAATATCTTATTTAAGTACTTGGGCCAGTCGTTGATTCCCACTCGAGGATATGAAACATTTAATATTTTCATTCGAATTATTTGCATCGAAAAATGTTTAATGTAACTGCCTTAACGACAAATGGAGTGTCTTAACACTAGGTTCCCAGGTTCCCTCTGCCCACCCTGCTGTGAGCAATAGCGTGAAGCTAAAAAAATCTCACATACCATTGTCTATTATACGCATGGATTGGAAAGGTAAGAATAGTATGGGTGTCAGAACAGTTATCTCTTAACAATAGGTTAAGATTACACCATTGTGCTCGGCTATCTTGCCGTTTAGGAAAATTGCTTTCTAAGATAGAATATCCTTTTCTTGTTTTACAACAAAGCTCACGTGAGAACTTTTAATACTTACCTTTTTTCTTGTTTAATAGGTTATTGATAAATTGTAAATTCTTCACACAACACGCTAGTAACGGAGAACGGAGAGTCTCAACAATAAGTTCCTTCTGCCTACGTGGCTAACAAAAAACTTACAAAACAAATAATAATATATTTTATAGTTATGCTAGTGACACGCCCGTAGCTTCACTCGCTTAAACTGCTGAATTAGTTATGTGACACACTAATTTACGTTCGAATACTGGAGACATAAAAAAAAATTAAATATGAAATATTTCAATTCCTCGAGAAGGAATCGAACCCACAACCTGTCGCACGCTTGCGCCCCTGTACCACGCCTGGTTTCTAATCCTCTCCTTGTTTCGTATTTTGCTCGTAATTTAAATGAAAAAAAAAAGATTATTTAATCTTATTATCTTTAAGCACTAAAGTAGCAAACTTTAAATCTGTTACATTCCCCAAATTATTTTCTTTCGGACAGGCAAATGTTACAGATTTATTCATATTTCACCGAGGAGTTAGCCCTATAAATATATTTCTTTGACCTTTTTTGGGTTCCGCATTTACATGATATGAATATAATATGAGATTTCGCAATATATTTTGATATTACATTATTTTTATGTTGATTTGTATATTTATAGAAAATCAAAATAGTTACTTGATTTTTTTATATATTAGTTAGTGCCTTCAAGCGATTAGCATACGCTTCACCTAAAAGATTTACTTTTGAAAATAAAATAAATCTAGTAAAAAATACTGAAATTGTGGACGGCGCACTTTGTTTTACTGGACCTGGGAAGTAAAAATAACATAAATATTAATATAATATAATTCCACAAGTGGTGATCGAACCAATATCCTTCGTCTTGGCATGGTCAATGTTCCACAGCGCTACGATCGCGTCTAACTTTTTTCTACAAAAAATGTGCGTTTAACTTCATACATTTAATAATAAAATAATTATAAGAAATAAATAATAACAGAAGGATCAATTAAATTATATATACATATATAATATTATTTTCATCTCATTCTTAAAAAAAGTAAATAAAAGCAATCTGGTTCACCAAAAATCTCCATTTACTAAAAATTCAGAGCGCACGAAACGGAAATCAAAAAAGAGGGTATATCCAAAAAATGTTTCCATTTCCACGATATTCAACTGCAGTCAGCGTTTAAAGCTTTGGTTCTAACCAAGCGGTGTAACTGAGTGATCTTGTGTTGCTCCGTTCTATTTTGCTCTATTCATTCAAGTTTGTAAAAGTGTGGTTAGTTTAACTGTAATAGTTAAGTTAAACTAGAGTGAAGTAAGATTGGATATGTCAAATTTTAGTTATTGTTAATAATGTTATTTAATTATAACTAAAAAAATCTAATTCACGCTGTATCCCGCATACAGCAGAGTGTTAAGACACTACGTTCCCCACTTTCCGCCTTTTTCGAGGCACTTTGGTGCCGGAGCGAAGCATCCTCACTCGAGGAAATTAAATATTTAATAAAACTCTGGTGTCTAGGCACAGCGCGGCGTTGAGTTCCACCACTCAACTCTCAATGTCTCCAGAATTCGGTGGAAAGTGCGGAACGGAGTGTGTCACTACTAGGTTTCCTCTTACCCTGCAATTTGCGGCATACAGCGTGAAGCTGAAGAAATATCAGAATTCAAAGCACTGTAATCGTTAAATTACCCAAAGGAATTTATGTCGACAAGTTTTGACTTTTGTAAGTGATCCTTAAGTTAAGTACTAAGTAATGCTTACGGTTAGAGTATGTGAATTTGAACTTAGCTCTATATTGACTTGTTGAAGCTGTAAGCGTATTACAGTTACATACTAATTTAAGGCTTTCTTTTGGGATAGACTATATTGAGAAACATTTAAAGCATATTCTAATACTCTAAGAAAAAAAAATATAATTCATTATAAATACGGCAATTATAATAATGGCATTATACAATAAAAAAAATTAAAAATATAAATAAATGTTTTAAGCATTTATTTATATTTGTGATATTTTTTGACGCAGGAAAACAAGCGTATGCCTGTAAACGTGACAGGTCATGGATTCGATTCCCATACGAGGAAATGAGTTATTTAATATTGTCATTTCTTCGCTCTGGTAACGAGGCAAAGCGCAGCGTTGAGATGAACAATTTTTCAAGAATTCGTTGAAAAGTGGAGAATGGATGTGTCTTAATGGGAACGGAGTGGCTTAACATTAGGTTCCTTTAGGTGAGTTATGTCAACAACAACAATCTTAGATATATCTGGCAGTTGACAAAAACCAAAGTGAAAAAAAAACCACTAAATCTACCCCCACCAGTTCTGTAGGTATATGAATGTCAAAGGAAAACAAATAACAGTATGATTTTCTAGAGCAAATTTTCTACCACAAATATGGCAATTAGCGTGCTTTTCTAAACGTGTAACTCTATTTACAAATATAGCTGCATTTGGTGGCTTTTCTGTCTTTTATGTTATCAGCTCACCGAATTATGGATGTGAATACTTAGCTGATATCAAAAAACTGGTCTAGTGCGAGTCAGACTCGCCCACCAAGGGTTCCGTACCAACTTCAGGATTGTAGATCAACGGGAAGTACTACTTATAAAAATTGACAAACATAAGTTTGCGGGCGGACTGAAGAAATGAAAATAAAATAATTCCTCGAGTGAGCATCAAATCCACAGCCATGACGTTAACGGACAGACAGACAAAAAAAATATAATAAGATATTTGATTTTCGCGATTATTACACCTCTAAAATGAAACAACTTCAAAGATAATTATAATTTTAAAATCCAAGACTTCGTGATCTTTGTTACATGTATTAAGTAATAACTTTTGGGTGAGTAAAGCCTTATTAAGAGGAGAAGCCGTATAACGGAGTTTCATGGCTTATCATTTCTAACTTAACGGTGGCTTTGATAGAAATGTAAGACGCGTACTTCTATTAGGGCAAACATATAAGTGACGATTGTTCTACTTTTATGTATTTAGAAACAATAAATATAATTTTATTCCAATATATTTCTAAGAATATTGAAATAAAAAACAAATAACAACACTTGTATATATAACAAAATTTGTATTGCATTTCTTAAGAGTCCAGCGATCACTCCTTTTTATTTTCCGTTCATTTAAACCTCTAACCTAACTAGACTTTAAAAGAATATTATTTTAATTATTAGTTTTATTAATACAATTATGAGGCCAGTCGTGGCGGAGAGGTACAAGTGTATGACTGTTACCGTGTATGACTGTAATCGGTAACGCGTTCGATTCCTACTCTAAACTATTAAATATTTAATATTATATTTCTTCGCTCTGGTGCCGAGGCAAAGCGCCGTTAATTTCCACCACTCAACACCAAATGCCGCCATAAACCAGCGGAAAATGGGTAACGTAAAGTCTTAACTCTAGGCTTCCTCTGCCTACCCTGAAGTGTCCTAATACATAAATCGATACAGTAAATAAATTTATTTAAACTAATAGTTCATTCCAGTCTGAAACAATAATATATTCAATTTTATAATTTTAAACGTATTTTATGCGTACTAAGCAAATATATCGATAGTATCGACGATGCATCAATCAACAATGTATGTGTATGTATGACCAACTATTATGCCTATCAACGGAAAACGGATTCGTGCTTCAGCATTTAATGATAATGATATTAGGTGACATGAATTGTATGATATATTCAGTTAGTTTTAATTTCAATTGTATTTTCAATTGTTATGGTTGTAAGTTCTAACTATTTGTGGTATAAAAATATTAGTAATATTTAGTGTATCGATGAATCTGTTTTACACTCTCTTATGGGCATTGATAGAGGCCGTCGTAGCGCAGCGGCACAAGGGTGTGACTGTAACGCGACGGTTGTGGGTTCGATCCCCACTCAAGGAAGAGAAATATTTACTTACGTTTATATTTGCATTTGAGACTGGTGTTGAGACAAAGTGCGGCGTTGAGTTCTGGCTCTCACGCAATGCCTCTAGAATTCGGCAGAAAGTGGGGAACGGAGTGTATTAACACTAGGTTCCCTCAGATACCCCGCTGTGTGCGGGATACAGCGTGAAGCTGAATTTGAATTTAGAATTCTTATGGACATAGATCTCCCCAAGGATATCCACCATGGTTGGTGCGCTTTCGGGTCGGTACACCTGCTAGGGAACCTGCACATTTAACGTCACTTAAATATATAAAAACCCCTATTTTTATGACATATTTTACAAACATGGTGGTCAACATTTTCGTGGTTTCTATAACACTTGTTAACCCCAAGATATCTGATGTTTTGATTCAATAAGATCACTCGTTTTCGTCTTTATGTGTCTGTATAATTTATAATAGTGACAATTCACTATATTTTATTTTCAACTTCGATATTGGAATATTCTTTATATAAGTAGATTTTAAAGATAAACTATTTATAGACATTATAAAGCATAATAGTTGGTATTTACAAAGAAGCTTCTATAACCTTTATATTTGTCTGCCAAACCAATCCAATGATATTAAAGTTCAATACTTATTTCACAGTATTTTTATAAAAGCGAGGTATTCAATACAAGTCTTATTTTTAGAGACTGCTGTGAATAGTGTATTTCTTTTCTATTATACTTGTCAACTGACATCTATTCTAAGATACTACGTATTCTAAATATAGACGTGAATGTATTTATCTTATCTTATTTTACTTACTTTTTTTAATGTAGAAAATACACAATAAGTCTTTCCACATTAAAGATAGAAAACGTATATTTTTGAACGTTGCGGAATGCGTTTTAGAAGAGGCATATACTTGAGTTTCTCAACATTTAACTAACTGTAGAATTAAATATGTAGTTAGACGAGCTCTGCCTTCTTTGGATATCCAGAAGTCGAGCAGACCAGATAGCATCTCTCTGTTAGTGCTCCGTTCAAGTGCTCCTGAGCTGACACCGGTGGTAACGCATTTGTTTTAACACCCTCACCTCAGTCACCTGTCACCTTCCTGCTCTCAAAAGCAATGGAGAGTATAATAAATAGCTTTCTATTGTTTTTTTATAAACGATCATCGATTGTCAATACGGCTTCCGCAATGATTGCATGATCTTTTGGTCTACCTAACCCATCGCTGGGCTGCGGTTATTGTAAACAAGAGAGAAGGCCTGGCATTTAGTGCATGGTGAAGGCCTTCAATAGTTCCTTGCAAAATATCTATCTTATGGGCTTCCTGTGAATTTATGCAAGTGTATCGCCAGTTTTTTCACTGTACGCACTCAACGCAATACCTTAAAGCTTGCAACGTGAAGAACGCAGTGTCTTAACACTACGTTCCTTCTGTCCACCGAATGTGTTTATCAATAGAATTATAGTGATTTCTGATCGTATCATATATCCTATATCGATTATCGTTGATGACCGTTTAGATTTACGCTAGTGTCAACCTAACTGCGGCTTTAAATAACAATGTTAATTGCATATTTTACGATACAGCGATCGAGGTCAACACATTATAATGAATATGAGATATATGTATGTATGTCGGTGGTACAATATGAGAGGGTGAAGTTTAGGGTAGATTTACTCGTATGTTGTATATTATGTATATCTAAATATTATTATAATTAATTAAAGTTTGTCTTGTATGTGTGTTTCTGTATGTCTGACTGTGACTTCGTAACTCACAAATGGATGAATTGATTTTGATTTAGTTTTGTTTTTGTTTTAAAGGTGACCTAATGCATGTCTTAGCAATGGGTCAAGAAAATATATATCAGTGTTTTTTTAGTGACACAAAGAAAAGTAAGATAGATAAGCAGAAGAAGATAAGCAATTCAATATACCTACAATATACTGTTACCGCCTCAAATTGAGACATAGCATATTAACTCACAGAACTTAACACCGCACTTTATTTTACTACAGCAGAGAAATGAGAACGGTCTAAATATAAATCATTCATTCAATTATAAAATAATCATTCCTTTGAGTGGGAATCGAACCCACAGCCTTAGCACTAGGCTCTCTCGGCCTACCCTATCACATGCGGGATACAACGTGAATCTGAAAAAAAATCTATACTTAACAAAATAGAGCACTTCATTTCCCTCAAAAATTGCAATTTCACTTTATTGGAAACGAATGCATTTATCTCACCTTGTGTACATAATATCAACGCTTTTGAAATGCATGAATATAGTTACTGAGCAAAAGCTACGTATTAATTGATTTATTGAGTAAAATACTCAATTTTTAAGAATTGTGATATTTAATTAAATTTATCGAACTAGTCAGTATGGACAAATTGTAAGTAGTTGTCAAGTTACTAAATAGAAACATTTTTAATTTTTAATTTAATAAAACAGATATATTAGGTTCACGCTGCATCCAGCACACATAGCGGTAGGTAGAGAGAAACTTGTGTTAAGACACTCCGTTTTCCATTGAATTCTGGAGGCATTGTTTAGTGGCGTTACTCTACGCTGCGCTTTGCCTCGCCACCGGTGCGAAGAAACGGAACAATTAAGTATTTTATTTCCTCAGGTGGGAGTCAAACCTATAACTAACCTCTAACGATACGACCGGCAATCAATTTTCCTACCTCAATCTTTATTATTTTTATATTTCCATAAGCATGGATAAGGTGTTGCCAGGCATGCATAATTTCCTGTATCCTTGTACTTTATTTTATATTGAAAGATATTGGAGGTAGATTCTTGAAGACGTGACTTATTTAAGCCATAACATAAGTGTTTGATATAGAGATTTGCAAAATTAAGAATTGTAAAATTTTACATACATATTTTGAATTTAAATTATAGTAGTAATATTATATAAATTAAATCTAAGCTTTATATGAAAACATACATTTTCTACGATATTTAATTTCTAAGATATTTAATATCTTAAAAGTGTTAAGTTGATATATAAAGTAAAAAAGGTAGGCAAATGTAAAGTGTGCTCAGGCCGTTAATTCTTTTACGATATTTTCACGAGGCAAAATGCGGTGTCGAGTTCAGCCTCGAAATGTCTCGAGAATTCGGCAAAAAATGGGGAATGGAAGTGTCTTAATGGGAACGGAGTATCTCAACAATAGGTTCCCAGATTCACCCTGTCAACCATGTTATTGGATACAACGTTAAGTTTAAAAAGTTGTAAAGTAAGTATTATGGCGGAACTTATCTAGATAAATGTACATAGTTATGTATGTATGTCATTAAATTATATTTTTTTACTTGCATTATTCAAACAATAAATATATACCTAAACTAAAATTAAATTGCAATATGATACTTACTAAAAAAACTAAATAAACAAATTAAAATTGCATGTACATTTTAAAGTGGGTAGAATTTCCTCGCCTCGCATGTATCGGTTAAACCCAGCTATATTTAATTTTAACACGATATCGATATTTCATTGTAATATTTTAAAATATTTCAAGCATCAACTCGATTTTGAACATTTTTATAGCGTTTTTCCACATTTAGGACAGAAAAATACTTTTTTTTAGAAACGTATAAAAATTTAATTTTAGCAGAAACGTTTAAACTTTTTATACATTTATAAAAAATGTTTTTTTTTGTAACAAAAACACTATAATAAATGCATATTTTTACTTTGTTAACGAAAATATAATGTAGGGAAGCAGATTTAATTTCGA
>JAEBDU010011779.1:37219-76616 GCA_016802625.1 Heliconius numata
CATTTTCAGTTGTTATAAAATATTTTATATTGTTAAAAATAAATTTCAGGACTGACCATTGAACTTGGCATACATTTACATCTCACTTCTTTTATCGCTGAAAGCATATGTTTTATTACTGAACTTGGCTTTCATTTTACATTTATGTTTTTGACGGGATTGTATCTTTTCTAGATAATACACAAGACGCAACGCTTACGCCATAAATATTTCATGAAAAATTTCTTAAGAGCGAATTCGAAGACGTCTGTAAATTTCCCCACAGACCAAATGTCGAACCTCTGTGGAATAACAAAACGGAAAATGCGAGTAATTACATTTTTTTTATAGATATATCTAAAAATAAGAATTAATAAATAGCAAACGATTAATATTGTAATCGACTTTCATCAACTTCAGTGATTACAGTGATTACTTTCAGTGATTACAGGAATATGGCCGCCGAAGTTTTCGAGGCATTGCGTGTTGAGTGGTGAAACTCAACGCCGAACTTTTGCCTTGGTGATAGAGAGAAGAAATGAAAATATTAATACAAAGACATACTTGTGCCCGAGGGCCAAGACGGCCTCAAAAAAAAAAAAAAAGAATAAGCGTATTAAAAATCACAAAAAATATATATTTAATTAAAGAAAATATATTAATAGATATAAAACATCTATTATTTATATTATTAAAGGTGGGATCAGCATTAAAAGCAGAAAAATATAACTACAAAATACAGCAAGCCGCCATTCAAAGAGACTTACATACGTCACGCCTTGGTAAACAAACGAATTGAAAGGTAGTTTCATCAGTAGTTTCAACGATATGAAACCGAATCTAATATTTTGTTAGTTCTTCCTGAAAAAAAGTTTAAATAAAAACAGGCTTGGTCTATTTTTTTGCATTATAATATTAAATTAATTCACAGTACGGACCACTAGCAATATAGGACGGTTCCACACTTGACTTACTGCCTGTGCATTCAACTCGTATATTAAATTAACACGAACTTTCTTTATACAAACCTTGCTTTTACACGGATTTCATCCTTTTAAATTTTTTTATGGTTATATTATTTGTTTAGGATTATAAAGCGATTTTTTATATTTACATAATAAATATACACTTTATTGAACCAAGTAGGAAATCATTAGCAAATAATCACAATTGAGGCCAGCCTGTGGTGCAGGAGCGTGACAGGTTGTAAGTTCGATTCCCATTAGCAAAGCGCGGCGTTAAGTTCTGCCACTCAACACGCAATGCCTCCAGGATTCAGCAGAAAGTGAGGAACGGAGTGTCTTAACACTAGGTTCTCTCCACCTACCCTGTTGTGTGCGGGATACAACGTGAAGCTGATTTTTTAATACTTCTCTACAATTTTTTTAATCACATAGCCCAATATTAACATTATTAACTTCATGTATAATATATCAATTTTCGCAGGAAATAAATTGTGTATCATCAATTGAATTTTATTAGTACCGCACATTCAAACCAATCCAATAAATTTATCTTTTGTGCGCGAGTTTAGGCCGTATAGTATGAAATGGGGGTAGTTTATTGTTTAATTTTTTAATCAAATTTTATTAATATTAGCTATGAGTATATTTTATTTTGTTACTTTTATATGGATCGTTGCGAATTATTCTAATTAACTAAGAAATAAATATAAATTATTTATTTTTCTATTCATTCTATACATTTATAAGTACTCCGAGCTTAATTAACAAAATGTTCCTTTACTATTAATACTGCTACTTCTTAAAGTAGATCTCAGTACTGACCGCACTTGGTAGTGTAGGCAGAGGGAGGCTAGGAACCTAGTGTTTAGACACTCCGTTCCATTTGAATCTTGGTGAATATAAGAATTTAGTTAGGTAACTAAAATTTATTTTATATATCATTATTATCATTTATATAAAAGGCGAACATTTCCAATCCAACTGCATACGTTTGCCAGGAAGCGAGAACGAACAGGTGAATACTTTTGAATATGAAATTTTCACAGCGTATATATGAATTTGTTATTTCCTATACTAACGTGGTGCTTATGAGTTTTTATGTGATATGCATGAAATGGAGAAGCAAATTTTAATTTCAAATGTCATTTCCATGTAACTTATGCATGTTTTTTTGATTTGAAAATATGGGTAATGTATATAGAAATATTTATTTTAAGTTTTACACCAGCCTGGTGGAAGCAGCAGAGCGGTGGGGCAGAGGGAACCTAAAGTTAGTTGCGTGCTGAGTGACGGAATTTAACATAATTCATTCACCTTAATGGGAATCAAACCCACAACAGTCGATTTGATGGTCCTACGTCCCGTTCCTGGCACTTAACTACAGTCAAACATTGCATTAATAACGTTTAGTAAGACTCGGAGAAAAGTCAAATAAATTAAAAATGAAACAAAAATAATAAGAGCAAATGGAATGTCATTGCGAATTGAAAACGAAGAAAAGTTTTTCTGAGATCGTTTTGAAAAGCGATGCTCGTTTTTTTATGATTATCTTATGTCAAGCCTCATCTAAATTTTCGCCAAGTTATTAATAATTGTTTTTTTATTAATTTACAATTCAGCTTTTTGTTTACTTTTTATTTTCTTTTTAAATAGTATTTTTCTCCGTACTCTGCCAAATCTATCTAATCCATACCTATATTATAAATTCGAAAGTAACTCTGTCTGTCTGTCTGTCTTTTACGCAATCAAGGCCAAAACGCTAATTTAATTGTGATAAAATACTCATATAGACATACTTGAGGGTCTCGGGATGAACATAGGATCTCACATTTGTAATATTTTCGATATATACCAATATACTAAAATACTTATTAATTTCACATACAATTTATTCCGCCATGTTAATAACAACCGTCGTTGCTAAGCAACGATTTGCAAAGTTTGTTGTTAGAAAACGTCACCCAAAATGAGAGTAACGCATCTCTATTGAAAACTGAAAATAATTTCATAAATATATTTAATAAATATTCGTATAGTTCAAGCGGGCGTAGCCGCGTTCGGGTCCACTAGTAATATAATAAATATCTTTCTAGATATTAAATACATTATATTCTTCATAATAGTTTATTTTAAAAACAATAATTTCGTCATAAACAAAGAAATAATTCTTCGCTCTAGTTTCGAGGCAAAGGACGGTGTTGAGTTCCGCCACTCAACATGCAATACCTCCAGAATTCTACGGAAAGTGGAGAGCAGAGTTCCTAAACACTCGGCAAACAAAGTAACGGGAGGCAACTGGTACAATATAAAACAAAATTGAACACAGATCGTTTGCTGTATACACTGATTACCCAGGAAAAGGTTGATTGGTAAATGAATTCGGCTATAGAAAATTGGTAAAAGAAAAATTGGTAAAAACGTGGTACATTTATCAATTTATTTACCTTTATAAATAAATAACGTTTATATTTGGCTTTGCGAATGAACGAAATGGCTTTGTACAGTTGCTTCTTTGATGATAAATAATTCAAGATCTGATAACGTATGAAAGGGAATTTATATATTGTAAGATTAAAGGAGAGTTAAGTTAATTAATTTTTATTATATTATTTAGAATTTCCTTTTTGCATATATAAAACTTTATAATAAAGTATTATATTAATTCATAGACTCCATCGTGGTACAGGGGCACAAAAGTGACACAGTACCCGACGGTAGTGGATTCGATCCCCACTCGAGGTAATGAATTATTATTTATTAATATTTGCCTTTCTTCGCTCTAGCACAAAACACCCGGCGTAGAGCTCCCCCACTCAACACGAAATGTCTCGAAAAATTCGGCGGAAAGTGGGAAACGGAGTGTCTTAACACTATATTTACTCCACCTATCTTGCTGTTTGCGGGATACAACGTGAAGCTGATTATTGCTTAAAATTTAGAACACATATAACGTTTGAAGTTAAATACTATGCGAGTTTACTGAATAATAAAACTTTATAACAAACTATTAATTTAAAGACAATACGATCAAAATAGCACGCTATATCAATCGAATATATCCCACTAGGGCACGGTCATTTACATACAAAATACAAATTACAAACGGCGAAGCAATTGAGGAAGCTACAGCTTATATATTACGCTGGATGTCGTTAGCTTGATCGTACTCTGGTATGGGTACATACTGGGAACTACATTTACACTTCTAACGATGTTCCCGGCATGTCCTTTAATTAATTCTGGCAACATTTCCTTGTTTGTATTTAAAATCACTTCATTATTTACTTAAACTTAATGGTGTTCTTTATAAACGTGTGGGATTCCTTATATCTACAATTTATAAAATTACATGTGGAATTAAAAATTATACGTTTTCTAAATAAGTATGACAAATATATTTAACAAATAGCAATCTCTCTTGTCAAACGATAATCCTAATATACAGGGTGGAATTGTCAGCGCCACTTTAAATGAAACCACAGTTTTAACTACTCTATAAAAGCCTAATATAATTCGGAAAAAAAATAATTCTCAAAAATGAAAAAGTTTTTTTTTCAAACAAAATAAATAATAAAATTATCGTTTTAAAATAAAACGCCATTTGTAAAGTATAACATAGGCACGCACACACTTACCTGTCAAAGCGGCAACGTCGCAAACGTATGTGTGCGTGACACGAAATACAGGTATGGATAAAAATCGTGAAATGAAAAAAAAATCCTACGTCCAAACCGTTGAGGTACCTTGATTATTTTTTTTAATTCTGGGTTTGAAATATTTTACCCTATATGCAGTTTCAGTTAAAGAAGCGCTGCCTCTTCCACCCTGTATATTATCTTTGGATGGAGGAAATTTGTTAAAATCTCTACAAGGATGCTAAAAACGTAAATAATTTCGACGTAGCTTTATGAAAACGTATGGTTTAGTGGTCACAGTGCTTGGACGGTTTTCAAAGGCGCAGGTTCAAATCCCGTTAAGTTCAATTTTTTATATGTTTTTTAAATAAGTATATAACATTATCCTATTACATTCAAAAGCAGAAATATACTCGTTTTACTAAAAAATAGCAGTGAAAAGTACACTATTAGGGAACATTTGCAATATGTATGACTCTATGTTCATGTCAGTTGTCGTGCCCCCAGACAACGTCCGGTGCAGGAAAAGAAAATAAAAAAAAAAGGATCAAGTTCGAATCCGGCTCACCAATCGAATTTTCGTACCAATTTATATGTTACAAGGCATATTTAAACAAATTTTATATGAAATTAACTTTAAATATAAGTTTGTAATGGTTTTTTTCTGAAATATATAGAAAAGCTCCAATTTTAGAATATTTTATAAGTAATATCCAGGAAGACAGAAGAAATATATTTTCTTTTAAGGCATGGAACCCTAAAAACCATGCCCTTGTACATACATTACAGCATATAAATGAACTTTACATTTGCAAACAGACACGAATAAAGTTTACGTATTTCAATTTGCGTTAGAGACAATAGTCTCCGCCTTCATTATTTTCACATCTTAACAAACTTTAAGGAAATTGGCTTATTCCGAATCCCTTGTACGAAGTTATTTTAACTTTTTCCAATTTCGTTGACTTATTTTTCCGTTTGTTGTTTTGTAAACTGTTATTTTTATATTCTCGGTGTTGTGATAACACGAAGTGCGCGTGTAAAATGAAGATTAGAATTGCCATACTGGAGATAATAGGAAGCTAAAAGGATATTAGGAAATGATATTAATTTACAACCTACACTACTACAATATTAATGTAAAAAAAATTAATTAAACTGTTTTACTTTCAGGTATATTGATTTTTTTAATAATTTATTTCAATTCTTCAATTAAAAAACACTATCACGAAACACTTTACCCACTTTTTTTATTAAGTGCTAATTCCTAGCACTAGCATATGAAAATATAAAAAAAATGTATGCATCCCATAAATAGGAATCGAATCTATAACCATCTGGGTCACTTTCCAGTAGAGGAACGGTGAACACCACCACCACAGAGTGGAACCCTCAAATATGAACATATATATAGCTTAATTAAATTCTACAGATAACATAATATTTACAGTTTCAGTACCGAACTAAATGAGCTCGGCTAGTCTCTAATTTGTAAGACAGTGCAAGAATCATGTTTATCTTACCAAAGGAAATGTTTCGTGTTCACTCGGCACCCGTTAAATTATACGAAGCATTTAGTCTTGTGAAAATTTCAGGCTGTAAAAATATTTTCTGTTTATTTCTCGGCCTACATCCGTCCTCTTGAAATATCGTGGATTTTCTTAAAATAGAAACGAATTGTATGAATTATTAATATTTTTTTTTTGTATAATTATCACTTCCTCATTATTTTGGAGGTATTTGGATCTCATTTGAATAATCTTTGTTGTATACAATGTTGCTAAGTAATGGCGCATAAAGATGACTCGAGTCAAAAAAGATATGTGAGATAGAAGATATGAAAGATCTTCAAGTAATGTGTCCTAGAATTGAGTGTCTTAACACTATGCTCCCTCTATCTACGAAGCTATATGCGATATACAGCGTGAAGCTAAAATAATAATATTCTATTAGAAAATTACCAACTTTGCAATAACATGTATGCACACGAATGTAAGTATTATCACCAAACGTTTAATCACGAATGTAGCGATAGTTTAAGCTCCACTAAAACTATAGTAGGTAATGAGTTTGTGCTCACAACGGCTTGTACTAATAACTTTAAATAGGTTTAACTTAATACGAATTAACGTCGCCCAAATGTTGAGATTATTTGGAAGGAACTTAATTATTAATATTATATTATTTATTTACGTTTATATTTCCATTTCTTCGCTCTGGTGTCGAGGTAAAGCGCAGCGTTGAGTTCTGTCACTCAACACGTAATGCCTCCAGAATTTAACAGAAAGTGGGGAACGTGTCTTAATACTAGGTTCCCTCTGTCTACCTTGCTGTGTATGGGATACAGCGTGAAGCTAATTAATTTTTTAATAATTTAGACTTGTTTTCTTTCTTCTTTCTTTTCTTTCAGTTTTTTACATGTATTTTAACCTCAATAAATACAGAGCCCTCAATTTTTACCATCACTTTGCTAGATAAGCAGAGAGAAAGAAATGATAAGCTATTCCATTCTCCATTTTACCTGGCGGAACTTACTTCTACCTTTGTTTAACTAGACTGTGGAAATATTTTTAATAAACATGTATTGTAAGATTTAGGCCCACATCTATACCATTTGACTTCCCAATGTCTCCGAAATTGGGTAAAAAGAGGGTACGGAGTTTCGTAATAGCTAAAAATAACTACTAACATCTGTATCATCAAATTAATAAAATATTTTAAAATAATATTATTATATTACAGTTCGTATCTTATAATTTTATTACAAAACACTACTCGATTAAATGAAGTATATATAACCTTACTAGAGCACTAAAGAGAACCTTTATTGGTCCAAGGTGGCTATTCAGAGAGCAACAACCGTTACCCTAGACTGAAATATATCGAAATATAACAGTATTCTGTAAATTTATGAAGGTAAACGCTTAGTAATTTTATATGAGACCTTATATATACTTAGAAAGGAAAACTGAAGATTTTATCGCGTCGTTTCTAACTTTAAATTAACGTGACGTTTTAAATTTGATTATAGTTATAAATTAACTAGGACTAAAGGATTTTTTTATCCTACGCTACGCTGTATCCCGCACACAGAGAAGGCAGAGGGAACCTAGTGTTAGGACACTCCGTTGCCCACTTTCCGCCGAATTCTGGAGCTCAACTCAACACCACACTTTGCCTCCGTACTAGTATGAATTAATGCAAATAGTAAATATTTAATTTTCTTGAGGCGAAATCGAACCCGAAACCGATTGCGTTTACAGTCACACGCTTGTGCCCCTACACCACGACTGCCTTCTAATGAAAATGTTGTAGCTAAAAAAATATAATTTAATAAAAAAAAATCATAATTATAATAAAGTAATTCTTTAATTCTCTGGGCGAGTTTAATACCAGAGATCACGCCAGGAAGCGTTTACGTCTTTACAAAGCAATTATCTTTAATTAAATGTAAAAACCGATAACAACAAAAAAGGGTTGAAATTCTTGCCACTGGTTTATTGCTATAGGGAGGCGAAATTAAAAACAAAATTAAACGGATTTTAATTTTCTTTTATCTCTTGAATATTATTTGCTGTGCCAAAATTGAAGCTTGTACTGATAATTAAAAAGGTTGAATATGCTATTTTGTATAATACTAGTGTTGTGCCTGTCTCCGCTTACGTCGTTTCGTGATTATAGCTAATTCTTATTTTAGTGTATAAGAACACAATTATATTACGTTCTTTACAAATTTACAATAAGATTTTGTTGAAGTCATCGTAGCGCAGTGGCACAGAGTGGGACTGTAAGCGTGATAATTATGGATTCGAAACCCACTCGAATTATTTATTATTAATATCATTTCTAGTAAAAGATTTCTGTTCCTACTGAGGCTTTGCGTGTTGAGTGGCGGAATTCAACTCCGCAGCGTACTTAATTACTTGATGCTTATTAGTAAAAACCGCATTAAAATCATTTATAAAGTATAAAAATATAAATGCAAACATTCTGAAATAAAAAACTTGCCTAATCATATATCACAATTAAAAAAATCTGTAGATACAAATATAGATATTTCTTTTTTTTACAAAAATACAACTTTGCAGATATTTAATATCCAGAATGTAGAATTTTCTTCAATATGGCATATCACCTTTCTAGTTACAGGTGTCAATTTTAGCAGCTGTCCATTCTTATAAGCGATCCTTACAAATCCCTACTTCGATTGTGAAAAAAAAAGTCTGTGGTAATTTATGTTGGCGAAGCTTTTAGTATTTTCGACTTGTTTTTATTAATACTTTTTTTATATATATCTAGGTACCATATTCTACATCTTTTTTATGAAAATTTTGCATACGGAGAAATAAAATTTGGCACGGTTATAGTTCATGTAGAGAAGAATTGCAGGATAAATATAGCAACCCTTAAATATTTTTTTAGCTTCATATCCCGAGTTATCGTCAAAACGGAATGGAATGGGACCTTTACCCATTTTCCTTAAATTTTTTGAACACCGTGCTTTGTCTATTTACTAGAACGAGGATATGATAATAATTTTTCTCTAAATCGGGAATCGAATCCGCTACCGCGATCCGTGTAAGAAGTGGCTAACGAAGTGTCTTGACACTGGGTTAACTTTGGCTACCTGACTTCACGACAAAGCTTGAAAATAAAAGTTTTCCCCAAAGATGGAATCGTACCCTATAATCAACATCGGTAGCCATACAGTTTTCAACTTCACCATAACGACCTTCCCAAATGCAAATACCTGAAATATACGCAAAATCACATCAATCACAAGTAAAAATGCGAGTGTTAAAGTAATCTACGTGAAGGTGCGTGTGATAAATGAACTTGCCCTGAAAAGGGGAAATACGACCTGGAGGTAAATGGGGTGGCGTATTTTTGTCCTTTAACCTCTACAAGAAAACATCTTACTCAGTCAGTGAATTGTGAACGATGCAGTAAAAACTTTGAATTTTTTCTCTTTTATTGTTATTGTCCAGACTATTTTATTGTCTTTATTACTTTTTTTGTTGTTTTTTTGTGTATGTTTGTTGCTTCGACCTAAATAGAAGTATTGTATAGGTAATTTATACAAAATGCAGCAAAAACGATACGTAATTGCTTGTATCTTTTAATTGCGTTAACTTGAAGCTTAAATAGTTCTGTACATTCCTTCTGAATTCCATAATTTATATTTTTAAAAATTTAAATAAAACTTTTGTTATAACTAAAATAAAATAGAATACCGATAACATTATGGTTACTTTTTCAAAAAAATATTTAGCTAAAATGGAAAATATCAACAGTAGACAATTCTTTTAAGGCAGTTTGTGTTTCAAAATAACATTTGTGTATCTGTAAAACATACATACATATATCAAAAGATGGCACAGTTAGATTCCTTTTGGCAATCTAGTTCACATTTGCTAGAATAGTCTCTTTGGAATCGTAATAATACTCATAAATTGCATGCTTAGATGCATTATTTTACAATAAATATTACAATATGTTAAAGTTAATATATTAAAAAAGCAATTTTGAAAAAGTTAATAAATAAAAATTGCTTTTAAATTATGACTTAATGAAAATCCTTTACAGCATAAATTAATTATAATGTGTATTTAAAGTTTTTTTAATCTGTCTGCATAATTATATTTGTATAAAATATTATATATATAACATTAACTTCTCGTTAGGTTTCTATCAAAGTCTGTCTGTGTTTCACTAATATCTTAGTAGGATAGAAACACGAATATATGAATATTCGATAACAATGCTCTCTTAATTTTATTCTGCACTCTATATTCTCCATTGCAGCGTACATACATATGTGTGTAAAATTATAACATTCTCAAGCTTAAAAGGTATTTAGTAACTTTTTAATATACCATTTTACCTCAGCCATATTTTATGTAAAGCTTCTAAGCTTATTTTGAATGAACGATCCTGAAAGCTATTTTTTAATGCAGATTGGCAAGAAGGGTTGAGATTAGCATTTTATTAAGACAATTTTGAATATACTCCTTCTTAAGTTTTTTTGTTCGGTTTGAAAAATATAGTTTAATGGAAAAAAATAAGTGCCTGGCTTCATGAGCTTGAATCTCAATAGAGGAATCATTTATTTATTATATTTATCTAATAATAATATTATACTGAAAGTTGATATTAATTCGAATAAATATAGTATTAAAACTTAAAACTCACACTTATTTATGACAACAAATATTATACAAATTTTCTATGAAAACTGTAAAATGAATTTTATTTCAGATCTTCTAGAGCGTGTCCACTGAAGTGACCTGAAAACTGGGAGCGTGTATTTTCCCTTGTAAACTATTCTCTTTTCATGAAATATATTTCTATACTGTAGTACATAATAAATAAGGATTTTCTTTTCAAAACAATGAAGTGTAATGCAATTGTTCTATCTTTATACGAATTTGTACATGTATGCACATGCATATTTTATAAGACTATATTTTGTAAGTTAAATTAAAAAAAACATCAAAGATTTTGTATTCCTTTTAACTAACTTTAAATAATGATAGAAGTGAGACGAACCTAAGAAGATAGCCATATTGTGGACAAACAAACAAATAGTTTTTTTTTTGTAAACTGTATTATAAAGATTTCTCTTTATTATTATATACGCCACATTTAGTAAGGCATATTATAAAACTTAGTGTCAAGACACTCACTTCAGACATTACTCGCTGGATGAATGAACCTAGCAAGGCTTGACCCTATACGTGTATCACAACTGTATAAATAATCGAATGCGTCTTAAAATACATTTTAAGATAGAATTCTTAAGCATTTAAAACATAAAACTATTGTACATATAAAAAAACAATATGTTAATTAAGTTCATCTAAGTGCAAGGACAAACGTGTTTATAATGAAGCCTAAACAGGACCTTTTAATGTTAAGTAGGCAACCCTTATTATCCTTTATCAGATACAATGATGTAAAAGAAAACTTTCTTTATTTAACTTAGAATAAAGATAGCCGTCGTGGCGCAGCGGACAAAGGTGTGGGTTCGATTCCCATTCGCTTCGCTAACAAGACAAATCAAGTCATTGAGTTCCGAGCATTCAACATGCAAATGATAACTAGAACCTCACAAATAAATTAATTCTATGTAATAAAAACGTATAATATTTATTATAAAAGTACAATATAGAAAATTAATAATTTTAATAACAATAAAAGGAAAAATGTCGGCTATTATATAATAATGAACTCCATTAACCGATCTGCCATAGTAACCATTAAGGCTTAACATAACAATATTTATAGGGCGGGTGGTAGAAAACGAGGCAATTTATTACTTTTTCTGTATTTATAACAAAAAATATCAGAGATACTGTAATTAAAAGAAGGTCACGCGATATTTCTAATATAGGTGGAAAATAGAGTAGAATATCAAATACTACTGAGGCCAGACATGGCGTAGAGGAACAAGCGTGTGATTATAAACGCGACAGACTGTGGGTTCGATACTCACTCAAGGAAATTAAATATTTAATATTTTTCATTTCTTCGCTCTGGTGTTGAGGCAAAGAGTGGTGTTGAGTTCAGCCACTCAACAGGCAATGCCTCCAGAATTTGGCGGAAAGTGGGGTACGGAGTATCTTAAAGAACACCAGGTTCCCTATGCCTACCCTACTGTGTGCGGGATACAGCGTGAAGCTGATTAATTGATTGATTAACATAATTAAATAATAATTGATAAAAGATAGAACGTAATGTTTAGGCTTTTCACTCCAAAAAACACTTGTGAAATCAAGTAATGGACACAATGTCTTTTATTAACTTTAACTTTTACTTAAACAATTTATGAAATGAAGAAAATGAAAAGATGAAGACAAAAAATTAATTTAGAATCTCTTGAAGGTCTTCTTTTATTAACATCATAATTTAGTATTGCGATGTTATGAAACCTACATTTTACTCTAGTCACGTCTTTCGAGGTTAGAAAGAAATATTAAATAAATCATCATTTTTTCTTCATGTTTACGCTTTATTCTGCATATACCTAGCGGGCTAGGCAGAAAGAATCTAGTGTTAAGACACTCCGTTTTCCGATTACCGCCTTAAGGTATAGGTTTTCATTAAACGAATTAATGTTTTCATTGCGTTGTTTTTTTTTAATATTAGGTATTAATTTCAGCTTAATACTTTGAAGTTATCGCGAAATCAAAATATAATAATCTTGACTATTTACAGACAGACGGACAACAATGATTCTATAAGAGTTCCGTTTTTTCCTATTAAAAATTATTTAAATAATATAAATACTGAAATACGTACTAAAATGTTTTATTTTAACAATTTTTAAGGAATTTAACCAATAGGGGACAAATGTTTCAGTAAAAATTTCGAGCTAAGCATAATTTCTACTTGATAAAAATAAATATTCCCGTCTCTGACGACCAATCAGAGACTTTTTATAGCAACAACATCGAGAATGTCCAACTCAATTTTGTCAAGTACTTTCGTCTCCAGAGATTTAAGTCTTTATTTTTATTAAACCCTGAAATATTTTATTGTGTAAATTATTTTTTATATACAAAAGTAAAATAAAAATAAAATAATGGAGAATGGAGTGTCTTAACACTAGGTTCCCTTTGCATACACTGATAGGCAGAGGACGAGGACGAGGAGTGACGCTAAATAAAAAGAAAAAAGTGAAATACTACTGCACCGATTAATGCATTATTTTCATAATTATTAATAACATAGCTTAATAGCCGACATTTTTGCTAAGTGACCAATCTCTTCCAGACAACCTTGGGATGGCGGAGAGAATGTACTAAATGTAGCCTTCCTCCAGTATTATTCTGTAATTTCGAAGGTCAATCGAGGTTTCTCCTCCCTCTTATATCACTTTTCCTTTATAATTTTCCAAATTTTCCTTTATAAATTCTCATCCTGATAGCCTAGCTAAAAATAAATAAATAAATAATTTATATAAAAATATATAATATGGGTATAATAACAAAACTGAATCGAATTTGCGGGGCTGTAGGAAACTAAATACGATTGAGTAACTTAGATAACAAGTTGTGGACAACACTAATGACGTGCCCGCTCTTGTACTCGGGGGGCATTTCAGCGTGACAAAGTAATTACATCTTGAGAGAGCTAAGAGTTTCTGATAGTGTCTATTATCTTAAGAATATATACATATTATATACATATATATGTTAATGTTAGATCATTATAATTTTTCACAGTTTAATATGTAATATTAAAAATGAATTTGAAATATTTGAAAAAAAAAAGACTAATCTAAACTAAAGATTTCCTTTTTTCGATCTGCTTAGATAAATAGCAGCGTTAAATTTCACAACTAACAACGTGATATTTATTTATTAAGGGCGAGGCTTCTGAGGCTTTTTCGCTAATTTCTTCTCTCTGATGTCGAGATAAAGCGCGGCGATAAGATAAATTCGGCGGAAAGTGAAGAACGGAGTGTCTTAACAATAGGTTCCCTCTTCTTATCCTGCTGTGTACGGAATACAGCGAGAAGCTGATTTTTTTATATAGAAGTAACGTTTTTTCTGTCTACTCTGCAAATTATGGATCATTCTCGGAGATTCACAAAATGTCTACCTTTGTCCTACCATGTCTTATTGATATTTCTTAAAGAATTCATCATGGAAGTTAGCTTAAAATAACAACTGTTCTAAAATTCAAGCAAATTTACATAGCGTTTTCTTATACCACTTCGCGTGAGGTATAAGTTTCTTCTTAAGCTTAAAGAGAAGCCTGATGTACCGTAAACTTACGTGAAGCTCTAGAAACTTTCATAACAATTCGCTTTACATTACTGCATGCTGTAAATACTCGTATAGGGAAAGATTGCGATCAATAGACCTACGCCTTTGTACCACCTAAATATTTAAAAAATTAAGCACGTTAGAATATATTGAGTAGAAGAACAAGAAAAAGATTTAGAAAGAGTTTTATTCTATCATTTTTATTAAATTTATTATGAAACCTTAAAGTTATGCAGTCTAATATTAGCAACCTTAAATAAATATTCATATACATCCAGCGCGCGTAGGTGCGTAGGGCCGCTAGGTGAAAATAAAATTAATATAACCGTCGACCTTATAATTTCAGGATCATTGCGTTACAATAATTAATTTTTAAAAAAATCAGCTTCACGCTGTATCCCGCACACAGCAGGGTAGACAGAGGGAAACTAATGTTAAGACACTCCGTTCTCCACTTTCTGCCGAATTCTGGAGGCATTGCGTGTTGAACTGAACGCCGCGCTTTGCCTCGACACCAGAGCGAAGAAATGGAAATAGAAACGTAAATAAATATTTCACTTCCTAAAGTGGGAATCGAACCGACACAACCATCGCGTTACAATTAATACATGGGCAATTCTCTCTATATTCTGCAACAATATACATACGATTTCAAAGCGAATGACTAATGCCGGCTAACATTTACGTTATTGTGTATTCATTTCGGCAAGCTACTGTGTTAATACCGCGTAACTGAGTGTGTTTATGCTAACTCACTGTACAATGTGCAGTACATTTAAATGTACAGAGAGAGGGTTTTTGTCATCACCACTTTAAATGAAAGCAGTTTTAAGTACTCTATAAAAGCCTAATACAATTAAAATGAAAAAGTGTTTTTTTAAACAAAATAAATAATAAAATTATTGTAGTAAAAAAACGCCATTTATGTTATTTTTGTAGTCATAGGTGTTTACGTTATTGGTATCTATCTATCTATTTAATAAAAATCATGAAATGAAAATAATAATCATACGTTTAAATTTGTTGAGTGGCAGAACCCAACGCTGCGCTTTGCCTCGACACCAGAGCGAAGAAAATGGAAATATAAATTTAAATAAATATTTCATCTCCTCGAGTGGGGATCGAACCCACAACCAGTCGATTTTACAGTCACACTTTGTGCCCCTGTACCACGACTGGCTTCTAAAAAAATAAATGGTAAAAATATTAAGAAAAAAATAAATAAGAAAAAACATTACTTATGTTTTAGAAATAAGAAACTTTTTTTTCTAATTTTTAGACATAAACTTATTCCTCACTATATAAGTATTATATTCTCTTTGGTCAACGCCATCTGCTGGCATAGTTAATAATTATATAACGTGAAAGAAAAGAACAGCATCCTGAAATGTAACTAGATATTTCAGTTCCCATTCTCTATATAATATTAGACTATTTCAATAGATGTCACCTTTAAAAAAATTCAATAAACCAAAGCCCGGCAAGGCAAAGCGGGTTTAGGTAGCTTTTAGATAATACATATTTATAAAATCGACTTGAAGGGCTTATGTAATATGTATTATTTATTAAGTCCGAATTTGTATGGATAAATAAGAATTTAACTATAATAATACAAATAGTAATAATAGAATACTGTTAATTTTAAACATTATCATTGTCACGTTCAGTTTTCCTCAATGACACATTTATCCTACATACAAATTAGGAAAACATTGCTTAAACTAATTAATTTATAGAAACAATGGAAGCAACAGGTCGTTGTGTGTATATTTTATTTCTACAACTATGCTTATTCTACATAACTTCAACAGGTAAGTTAGTTATTAAATTTCTATATTAAATGCAACGCGCGACGAGACGAGACACTCCGTTCCCCACTTTCCGCCGAATTTTGGAGGGATTGCGGAGCGCAGATGAAAATATAAATTTAAATAAATGTTTCATTTCCTCGAGTGGGGATCGAACCCACAACCAGCAGAATATGTAATGTATATTTTATCTTGTTTTTAAAAATATGTAAATCGCTTCCGATTTTTAACATTATCATTAAATATGTTTTTTTTTTCAGATCATGCTAGCCCTAAAAACGTAGCTGATATAAGAGTACGTATATTGAGATATTTTAATAATTAAAAAATCTTTTTATAATATAATTTTATTTGCTTATTGCCTTATAGAAAAATACGTTTTTATTTTATTACAATAGTATTAATAACTTTTCTTTTTAAAAACATCTACGTATTCTAAAAATATTCTTAAAGATAATAAATGTGTTTTTATTTTAGGACTTCCAAGCTCACATAGTTGCTGACTTGGGTAAGTATTTATTTAGTTTTATAATAATTGACCTCCGTAGCTTTGAAGCATTATATTATGTAATTGTTCAGGGTTCGATTTCTTCTGGATCTTTTTTTCTTGCTTTAGCTTTACGCTATATCCAGTACGTAGCACAGAGAGAACCTAGTGATACGACACTTCATTCCATGTTCATTAGGACACTTTCTTTCCCCATTTTCAGCCGAATTCTCGAAGCATTGAGCGTTAAGTGCGTATACAATATAAGTACAATGAACCCACACTACAGTTACCAGAGCAAAGAAATGAAAATATCAAATATTTCACTCCCCCGAGTAGGAATCGAACCCACAACTATCACGTTTATAGTCGCGCCTGCGCTGCGTTACGACTGCTTCTTCTGGATGAAGCTATGTTTATACTTAAAATATTTAGATATTCAATTAAGTACTTTTTTACCTATACTTTTATGTATATATGCGTTTAATTATAACAGTTATTTTCAAAGTTAATAAAAAACAATAGATTATTAAGAATTTTTTTTTTTTCAGATAAATGCAACCTTAAAATTGTGAGTAAAATATGATAAGTAAAATAATTATTTATAGGAAAATATTTAAACATTGTACCCATTCGTTACGGCATTAATATTTATATTATCATTGAAATAAAATAATTTAATAATATTATTTACATTATTAATAGAAGTTTCCTTAAATTTCAGAAAATAACCGATCCCAAATATAGCTCAAGTTTAGATGAGCCGTTACTAATAAGTAAGTTATTTTTCCTTAAATTGAATATACAGTGAATTGAATTATTTATGTTTTTAATTATATTTTCAAATATTATGGTTGCATTTGTTAAAAAAAAAACTATTTTTGTCCTAATTTTCAAATATTTAATTTTCCACTTCCCGCCTTAATGCTGACTTTTTGCGTATTGAGTGATGGAATTCAACGCCAAGCCTTATCCTTTCGGAGCTAGTGAAAAAGTCTTTAAATTATAAATAACCATTCCTCTGAATGGGAGTCGAACCCATAACTATTGCATTTACAATCAAATGTAATATATAATCAAAGATGAATGCTACAAAGTTATTTAGGCGTGAAAGAAATAGCAAAGTAATTTTATTTTGCTTTTCTTTTATATTTTATAGAGCATCGATGAACAAATAATTTATATAACATTTTTTATGCAGGTAGGTCATCCGACTTGGAAAGTGCAACTTCAACGCCGTCACATGTAAGAATATTTTTATATACATACTTCTACTAAGCTTATCAAATCTATCATTTTTTTGCCGATAAAATTTTTTCGAATTTTTAAATTATTTAAAATATTAAGTAGATACTCAGATTTTTAATGGGATTTTTATATAAATTGTTCGAATAAGTACATTAAAATATAATTATGTATTTTATAGCTTGACGTTTTATCTCACACCAGAGTTCCGTTGTATCAGAGTTAGCAGAGGGAACCTGGATACCTAGTGCTAAGACACTACGTTCCTAGTAGGACTTCGGTTCCCCACTTTTCGATGAATTCTAGAGGCATTGCGTATTGCGTAGCGGAATTCCACGGATTTTTTCATTACCGAGGCCATGAAATTAAAATATTATCGAATCGAATCCACACCCTGTCACGTTTACAGTGTCACGCTCGTACTTCTATGCCTACCTCCCTAACACGTTTGAATATAAAACAAGCGAAAATTGTAGGTACCTATATACTATTTAAAAAAAAAAACATAAGAATATAAATATGAATTATGTTTTGAGAAAGATATATGGTATTGCTTAGTTATCATTCTCAAAAGTAGCTTATTAATTAACCTGATTATTTTAGACATAAAGTTACCATATAAATAATTTAAATATTTTATTTCATAAAAGGGTTCCAATGAACCTGGGAAAGACACTGCCAAGAGAAAACCGGCTTTGAACGACCAAGGTGAAAAAGGTGACCCTGGAAAACCTGGAATACTGGTACTATGGAAATTGAAATATGATAACTAGCATAAAAAAATATTATATGATATTACAAAATTATTCCAATAAAAAACACCGTATTTGTGTAATAATATACATCGTATTTGGGTTTTTTCCTCGATAGATTTTTTCCTTTCAGCATATAGTAATAGTTATTTTTTTGGTGTCGTTTATTTTTAACATCTCTATCTATTTTCCAATATTTTAAAGGGACCTATTGGTATATCTGGGAAAGATGGTGAAAAAGGCGCTAACGGTGAACCAGGTGTGAAAGGAGAAAAAGGTGACTTTGGAGAGAACGGAATTCCGGTATGTTATATTTATGGTTTTACAAATACGTGCCATTATTTTTGTCTCTCTTATCAATTCGATCCAAATTGCAATAAAAAGAAGAAGGAAAAAATGTGGCCCCCATTTTGTTGCTAAGGCCCAGTACTAAAAGTAAATAATAATATGGTAATTAAAATCAAATAAATTAGCTGTATCCCGCACAGTACAGAGTAGGCAGAGGGAACCTAGTGTTCAGACACTTCGCTCGATTGATCGCTCGATGATTTTCCGGCGAATTCTGGAGGCATTGTGTGTTGAGTGGCGGAATTTAACGCCGGGCTTTGCCTCGACAAAATATAAATTGAATTCAATATTTTATTTCCTCGAGTGGGGATTGAACTCACAACCATCACTTTACAGCCTTAATATTATGATTTGTATTATTTTTTTAATTCCATCTAACTTCACTCTATAACATCGCCAAATTTGCAGTGTTCCTTCACTTCTTCCTCTATAGTTTTTTCATCTATAGTCGACATAAAAAGGAGAGATAAACAATATGATTTTTTGTATCTTTATGTAAAAGAGATATTAAAAGATTGTTTTTAAAGGGCATACCGGGGTCTAGAGGAGAAACTGGTCCACGAGGGGAAAAAGGTGAAAATGGTTTAAAAGGAAACAATGGTGATAAAGGTGATACTGGTGAACGTGGTATACAGGTTTGATGTTTTTAATATACCAATGTATATATATAAATGAAATCTGAATTAATAAAGGGCATAGTAACGCAATGCCATAAGCATGTGACAGTTATGGGTTCGATTCCTTCTCTAAGGAATGAATTATTTAATATTTTCATTTTCTCAGTCAGGTAAAGCGCGGCGGTGACTTCCATAACTTGTAATGATTCAATATTCGATAGAAAGTGGGTAACAGAAACACGGTACAAAAATATATCTAATAAAATTGTGATAAAGTTAATATGATTTTTTATATCTTTGTGTAAAAGAGATACTTAAAGATTATTCTTATAGGGTATACAAGGACCTCAAGGAGAAACTGGTAGTAATGGGGAGAAAGGTGAAAATGGTTTAAAAGGAGACAGAGGTGATAAAGGTGATTCTGGTGAACGTGGTATACAGGTTCGATTTTTTTTGATATGCCAATAATTATATTTTAAATGAAATCTAATTAATAAAAGCGCAGTGGCACAGACATGTGACTATAAACGTGAGGGTTGTGGGTTCGATTCCTACTCTAGGGAATAGATTATTTAATATTTTCATTTTCTCAATCCAGATAAAGCGCAGCGGTGACTTCCATCACTTAAGTTGGAGTGACTCAATATTCGGCGGAAAATATATAACGGAATATCTTAACACTAAGTTCCCTCTTAGTGCTTACCTACCGTGCTCTATGCTGGATACAGCATGAGACTAAAACAAATTAATCTAATAAGACTGTAGTAAGGATAATATGTTTTTTTGTATCATTATGTAAAAGATACTTAAAGATTATTTTATTTATAGGGTATACAAGGGCCTCAAGGAGAATCGGGTGCTAGTGGGGAGAAAGGTGAAAATGGTATAAAAGGAGACAGAGGTGACAAAGGTGATCCTGGCGAACGCGGTATACAGGTTCGTCTTTTTTAATATACCAATATATATCTATAAATGAAATCTAAATAATAAAGGCCCCAGTGGAGCAGTGGCACAATCATGTGACTATAAACGTGACGGTTGTGGGTTCGATTCCTACTGCCGGAAATGAATTATTTAATGTCTTCATTTTCTCAGTCAGGGAAAGCGTGGCGGTGACTTCCATCACTCAAATCGCAATGACATCAGCGGAAAATGGGTTATAGAATATCTTAACATTAATTTCCCTCTTACTAATTGCTAACCGTGCTCTATCAGGATACAGCGTGAAGCTTAAAAAAAAATCCAATAAAATCGTGATAAAGATAATATGATTTTTTTGTATCTTTGAGTAAAAGAGATACTTAAAGATTTTTTTTTATAGGGTATACAAGGGCCTCAAGGAGAGACTGGTACTAGTGGAGAGAAAGGTGAAAATGGTATAAAAGGAGACAGAGGTGACAAAGGTGATCCTGGTGAACGTGGTATACAGGTTTGGTTTTTTAAATACTTTATTCCCCAAATAAGAAGGAAATAAAGTACATTGCAATAATAATAAACAAGTGTGCAATGGCGGCTATATCACTAAACAAGGTTTCTTAGTTTGCTGCTAGATCGCTGGTATATTTTATAAGTTTTTTTAATTGCATTATTTATATACATAAGAGAAAAAGTAAAATTACGAAAAAAGTAAAATTGGGAAAACTAGATGAGAAAGGAGACAGAGAAGTAGTTTTCAGGGTATTAAGGCATAACAAGTCTATTTCGATTTTATTGATAAGTTATATTATAATTAAGCAAAGTTTTTCTCCTTGCATGTTTAATTTTAAAGTTTTCTTTTACAAATAAGTTTAACAGAACTTTTTATAGAGATAATCAAACACGCAAACGTCGCGTTTAAAATTAGAAACGATCTCAATGCGCTATGACTACTACAATTTGATTGAATGCAACTATTTTTATTATATTTTTATTACAGGGTGAAAAGGGGGATATAGGACCTGCGGGAAAAGATTGCACACATGATGGTAAACCACATTATGTATTTACTTTTTCTTTTTTGTTTAGTTTTAGGCTGTATCGCACATATTATAACAGTGTAGGCAAATGTAACTTAATGTTAAGACATTCCGTTTCCCATTTTCCACTGATTTTCCAGGAGTTGCGTAACTCAATGCCACGCTTGGCATAATTTTTTAAAACTTTGTATGGGATTATTATTTATATTGTTTACTCAGTACCAAAATACGTTTATTTAGGACGTTCGGTAGCGTGTCAAGCCAAGTTCAGTAAAACAGAACTGGCGAGCAGCATCGTGTGTAATATTACACGAGCCATTTGAAGTAGTCACATTTGACCCCTGTAGTAAAACAACTAGCTCACGACCAAGACTGACTTTTATTTCTCATAACTAGTTTTACAATTGTTTTGCATTCTACCTCACATTTATTAATAATTTAATATTACTTAATATATAACATCTTCCCCTTATAAAAAAAATAAAAAAATTATACCATCACCAATATCTATCTAGATATATAAATCTTTATATAAAACTTTACAATATTTATAGACTTAGACAGAACTTTCATTATTTTTACTAAACTAAACTATTATTTTTTTTTATTTTTAAATAATAATGCCATTTTTTCGCGTGCTTGACATGCGGCTAACCTACGAGTACGAGTAGTTTCTGTATCATCCGTGTGGGGCTCACTGGGCGACGCATTAACTAAAAATGGTTCAATATCCACTTCATTCTCTATGTTATCATCATATATCGCCTTTTCTCCTAAGATTGCAGAAGATGTATCTTGCAAAGACGTGCTGGGTTGTGCCTTAATTAGATGACGACGATTGCGTCTATGTAACCTACCCGTGTTGTCCCTAAGAAAATAGGACCGTGGCTGCGGAGCAGGATCGCAAACAATCATACGTTTTTTTCAATCATAATTTTATATTTACCCGGTAGTTTACATACACCCAGAAATAAATCATCATATGTTTCTATATTTAAAGAATATATACGCTTAATAACTCCCAACTTTTCACAAGTATCTTGACCTAAAACACTCTGACAGTTATCATTACATATTACAAAATTAATTTTATAAATATTATTCTTATATATCCAAGACATCTCAATAGAACCAAGTATAGGTAAGTAATTCCCACAAAAAGATTGTGCTTTTATGTTACATTTTGTTAAATCATTTACACAATAACCTAATCTTTTATAAGTTAAAAATGATAACACATTTAGATCGGACCCCGAATCCAATTTAAAATTTATAGGCACACCAGTACTATACAGGGTGGAAGAGGCAGCGCTTCTTTAACTGAAACTGCATAAAGGGTAAAATATTTCAAACCCAGAATTTAAAAAAATAATCAAGGCACCTCAACGGTTTGGACGTAGGATTTTTTTTTCATTTCACGATTTTTATCCATACCTGTATTTGTGTCACGCACACATACGTATGCAACGTTGCCGCTTTGACAGGTAAGTGTGTGCGTGCCTATGTTATACTTTACAAATGGCGTTTTATTTTAAAACGATAATTTTATTATTTATTTTGTTTGAAAAAAAAAACTTTTTCATTTTTGAGAATTATTTTTTTTCCGGATTATATT
Organism: Heliconius numata; assembly: GCA_016802625.1. Taxonomy (NCBI): domain Eukaryota; kingdom Metazoa; phylum Arthropoda; class Insecta; order Lepidoptera; family Nymphalidae; genus Heliconius; species Heliconius numata. Next base: position 60,399 of record JAEBDU010011779.1, read on the forward strand.
AGGCTTTAATAGAGTAGTTAAAACTGTGGTTTCATTTAAAGTGGCGCTGACAATTCCACCCTGTATAAATATAATGTTTCAAACCATTTGCTATTTTTATTATTATTACAATAATCTCTTACAGTTGACACAAGAAACGAGTCATGGTCACTAACACTTTCTCGAAGCTCATGTACTTGTTTTTTACCTTTCACCGGACACATCTTTCTATAATGCCCTTTATTATTGCACAAAAAACACTGCACAAACCTGGCCGGACATCGATGACAGTTATCTATATAATAAGAATTACCACACGCGACGCAACACTTAGTCGGGACGCACTTGTCACTGTTGAAAGCAGTGCCCCGACGATCTGCATTCCCGCTGTCCAGTGCGGGGCGCTCGCGTACGTGCCCGCGGCCCGTACTCGGTGCCGGCGATGCTGCCGATGCTGCCGCGCCGCCGCCACCGCCGCGCCTCGGCGCACTCGCACGCGCACGTGCACCGAACAACAAGTCCACTGTTCGAAGCGCCGTCGATGATTCCGCGCCATTACATATTTCGATTTGCTTATTCTCTGCAATTGATATTTCGTTTGCCTGACAAATTTTTATAGTTTTTTCTAAGGTCAATTCCTCTGTCCTTAGTAATTTGTCTCGAACTATAATGTCGTATATGCCACAATATGTCATATCCATCAGGTCCGATCAAATTAATAAGTAAACTCGCTTGTACGTCCTTTGTTTCTCTGTACACTCCCGATGCCTTTAAAAACACATGGAATTGAGTATACCATTTACGCCACGCGTCCGCCCGATTTGCAGGGCCACCTTCCAATATTAATTCCGTTGGAGGTCTAGCGTGTTGTTTAATAATAAACAATCATTTATCTGTTTAAATTTAACATACATTTATTTACCTTGTAAACACAGATCGTAAATTTATTATTTATTTACTTATAAATTTACAGATTTACCAAAACCCGAGGAAACCCGAGCAAGATTAGGCGACGTCTCTCGTCCGGCCAAATCTTGTGCCGATTTAAAGGAAACTGGTAAATTTTAGTTAATTCACCAAAATTTTTGTTACAAATCTTAAAAATAAATAATATTTATTTCATATATATTAAAATGAGGAAATTTAGGATTTTTTTCTAAATTAAAAAGTTATTAGATGTAAAACATGCATTTATTTTTGTTACACTAATCGACATGCTTTAACAAGGATACGAGTGTTTTTGAGTTTAGTTTATAAAAAAATCTTTGTTATTTCTTTATTTTCATTTTTCTTTTGCAGGCGAATATACAATAAATCCAATCAATCCATTCATTGTTTACTGTAATATTGAAAAATCTGAAATGTGTCTTAAAGTAGAACCAATGTATGTCTTTGATAAATCAGAAATAGAAAAGAGAGAGAAAAAATTTGACAGTAAGCCGTTTTGGATCAATTTGGACTTCATAGACACATATAATGTAAGTTTCTAAGCATTTTTCTACTTTTTTTGGATTAAAATTTATTTCTATAAGGTGCAAACATTGTGTACTCGTATTTTGTATACGGTTGAAGTATTAGCTAGAAGGTATAACAGCCAAATCAGTTGTCATTTTAATAGTTTGTTAAAAGAAATGGTCCTGTCCAAAACTATTATCAATTTATTTCCAGAAATTACTTCGAAAGCAGTAGTTGAATCATTTTGAATTTTGTTAGGTAGAAGTCCATAGAATGCCAAGTTGCTTCTCTTCTATGATCTGAAGGGAATGATTAATCTATGCAAAAAATACTTGAAAGAAGCGCAAGTAGTTAAAAACATTCAAATTGTATTTCGCAATATATATATATATGAATTAATATAAAGAAGCCATAGAATCTCATTAAATAAATATTTCAGATAATTCAGTCACAAATGTCGTATTTACTATCACAATCGACCGGCGTAAGACAAAGAATAATATATTATTGTATGAACAATGAAGTCTTACCAATGATTAGCAGCAAATCATTGCTATTTTCCTTATGGAGTGGTCAGTTAGTTGGTCCCGCCCCATCTCGAGAATCACCTCTGAATTATATCGTTCAAGAGGATAGATGCAGTAAGGTAAGTGTGTGGCACAGCATTTGACAGCAGTATTTGGTTCGATTCTCACTCGAAGAAATACTAATTATTTTCATTTCTTCGCTCTGTTAATAAGACAAAACTATTTACATATATGTGTATTTTAAGTTTGCCACTTCCAAACTTTAAAGTATTTGTAAAAAATATTCTGACAAGTAAAGCTAGTAAGTGTAGTAACACTGTTTAAGAATATTTAGATGATAACCATGTATGGAATTAATATCTATTGAATGTAATGCAGGATAGCTGCCAGCTAATGTAATAAATTGTACCATTGACTTTGAAAAGAGCAACTGTTGAGTTTCTTGCCGGCTCTTCTCAGCAGAACTGCCTTCCGAACCGGTGGTAGCTTTTTGTTCATATGTTCATTCGACGATTCAAAAGTGCTTATAATAAGTTTATTTGAATAAATAATATTTTGAATTTGAATTTTACAAATTTTATTAAATACAAATACTTATATACGGACAGCGGAGAACGTTCGAATATTTGAAGTTTTTATACGTGAAATTGAAAATGTATTTATTTAGCATTTTTGATCTTCAACTCCAAACTATATAATATCTATATAACTACAAATAATTATTTATTATTCTTTCAGTCCAAAGACGCATGGAGATCAGCTGTTATAACAATGGAAACCAATTTAACTAATCTTCTGCCTATATTAGACATTTACATTCAGGATATACACACAGAGAAAAATCAAAAATATTATGTAGAATTGGATGAACTCTGTTTCTCATATGATAAACCTGTCAAAAGAAAACCTTAAAAAACATATATTTTATATTTTTATGATTTTTTACTTTTCTATATTTCATAATACGTAACTTACTATGAATTACCAAAAAATCTGTAGCCCATATATTTACACCGCCCTCTTGGAATGTTAAAGGAACAATTTACACTGACTTTATCCGAATAAATATTATTTTACACTGTAACCAGATGGCGCTCTTGAAACTTTTGCAACTAAAAAGATAATATTTTTGAAAAAAATTGTATTTTTATTTTACTTTTTTAGCTTCACGGTACACACAGTATACAGTAGGAATATAAACCGTATAAATAGTATGAAACAAAAACAACATAAATAAAGGTGGACTAAGAATTGTTTTTACTACTGTAACAGGTTTTACCGTAAGAATCAAACAAAATATTTAAGTGCTAATAATATAAGCACCAATGAACTCAATGTCCATGTCAAACTCAACATTTCGATTCCGTCCGGCCCTCTACAACGCAATATCTAAATGGGACGAAAAATCAACGAATATAGTGTCTCGACACTAAGTTTCTTCTAAATAGGAAAAGGATGATACTGAAAAATATATAATATAGCTATACCTAAACAATAATTTAGGTATATGATAATAAAAGGTTTATTTTCTATACCCTATTTGGTAACCCATCCAACAATATATATACTGTTATTTATCATCATTTCCCATCTATTAATACAAAAGAATCAAACAAAAACGGGTGAATCATTTATTTTCATTAGCTAACACTTTGGGAGACTGATAGCGTTATAATCCATTGTTTGTTATAAATTATTCAATTAAATTTGCAAGGCAGGTGCGAATTCGTTTTGCGATGAATGGGCGAAAAATAATTGTATTATATTATTGTGATATGTATTTTGCGTCCGGTTGGCAGAAGAAATTTAGTGTTAAGACACTCCTTTCCCCATTTACCGCCGAATTCTGGAGGCATTGCAAATTCAACGTCGCGCGTTTCCTCAATATCAGAGCAATGAAATGAGAATATTAAATATTTGATGTCATCGAGTAGGAATCGAATCCACAACCAGTCACATTTAGCGCCCCTCTGCCACCACTGGCCTCATAATTACACACAAATAAGTTAATTTATAAAATAAGTCACTGCATACGTGTTGGCTTTGGATTAAATCCTCACTCAGGGGTATCTTCATACTTACAATATTTTTATATGTCAAAGGAATAAGTATTTCTCTTTAAATTAAGTTTAAGTAGGTACCTATAAGAAAAGATAGTGAGTTTTCTCTGTTCATGTACAAAGCCAACATTCAGTGGGAGTCCTTATCCTTAACCTTATCCTCATGTTACAAATTATGAACTTTAATTCAAATAACAGAATTTGCTTATCTCAATCCCACTTTAGTCAATGTTGCATGACAATGGAATATTTAAGATTTAAATTTTATTTTCCCGAACAAATATAAAGAATCATATAAAAATAATTAACAAGTAGCTTCATGGACGTCGTATATAGAATTCATGTTATTACTATGTCTTTATTTTTCAACTATACGCTGTATCCCGTAAGCAGGCCTAGTGCTAAGAAAGTCAAAGTTGCGGAACTCAACGCCGCGCTTTACCTCGACACCAGAGCGAAGAAATAAAAGTATTAAATATTTCAATTCCTCGAGTGGGAATCGAACTCACAACCTGCCGTTACACGCTTGTGCCACTGGGCCACTACCAGCGTAATAATGATTATTGATTATAACAGTAATTAATAGCCTTTAGCCTTGTTTGTGAAACAAGATCCTTATTATGTAACATACGACACAAAACAGAACGGCCGCTGTCAAGCTAAAATTATACACCAATGAAATTTGAGATATTGGCTGTAAAAGGGAAACAGATATGTCATTAACAGATTACAAACTACGAGTTTTGGTATTATACAATATACATTACTACATATGTACATATTATAATAACGACGAGCTTTTCCCTCAATACCAGAGCGAACAAATTACAATATACATATTTCATTTTACTCAACTGAAAATCGAACCCACTCAACTCGAATCTATTGCAATTCTAGTTACACTTTGAGCTCAATATACTTATATGCTCTATTAATTAATGAAGTTTAACAATAAATATTTGGTGCCTATACAAAATTCTACGCATATTTACAATAACTATTGCGTGTTGCCGAATTTATACGGAAAGCGAAAAACGTAGTATCCTACGTAGTATACAGTACCTTCGTACTTCAACTCTGCTACTATATGGTCAAGTTTAGGCTAAAGAAGAGAACTTCGAATACTTGTGTACGTAAAACCTAGTTTATTATACGAGTATAGATATTATTGACATAGAATAAACGATTTTCCCCACCAGTTTCCGATTGGCTGGACATAAAAAATGTAAAGTTCTAGGTCGCGGGCATAACAAATTTTATATAATTCGTCGTAATAAAGAAAAGTCCCCGTCTTGTAAGAAAAATTGCTACAATCCCTCACAGACCGCGTTAAAGAGCGTTTATTATTCATATTTTCCAACTTAAAAGCATTTTATTTTAGTCTTTTCTCCAAATGAATTCGTCTACTAATAATATTTTTAGCATTTTTTTTTAATATAAAAATTGTGTATTTATTTTAAAATGCATTACATGATTTTACAAATAATTAACGCCAGTAGTATTTGTTTGAGCCGTAAAAGGGGAGAAGCAAAATTCGTTATTGTATGGATATATCAACTACGATAAGCCTCTATAACGCAGTAGTTGTCAGTTCTATCTTCTATTATTCTACTATATATCTAAAATCATTTTAATTTCCACGTTCTAGTTATATATAAGGCGGCGTTGGGCTTCGCCAGTCAGCCTCGAATTTATTATAATAATTTATGTTAATAAAATTCAAAAAAATTAGAAAAAATCTAATTTCAATTCTAAAATAACGCAAAATAATACAAAAAAAAACATAACCATTTCACTGAAGTGGTAGTAGTAGACACTTACCTTAACGCTTCCTGCCAATCCTTCTGTATTCGGGATACACCGTTAACCTAAAAAAAGGAAATAATGTTTAAATATTAATAAAATCTAAATACTTAAAACATTCACACACAGTATATAACATTTTCCATATACCTATTTCCATATAACATTTTTATTCCAAGATTTTCAATGTTATTTGTATAATATTAAACTGCCTTAGAACGTTCATTTTAAGGTATAAATACGGTACAGCTTTATATATTATTCCCTAAGTACCATACATACGGGAATACGAGTTGAGTGCGACAGGACGCCGGTAGCCGTGTGATGAATATTTTAGGTGACCCTCGGTACTGTTTCTAAAATTTTCTTGTCCACTTCTTATAATGAAGCTTGAAGAAATTATGGAATTGAAATATAGCAATTAGGTATATTATTATCTAAAATAAGTTGGAAATTAATATTTTAAAGGCATAAGTCGTACGAGATATAATTCAATCCAGTTTAAAAGATAGGTGGGTATCATTTCTATTCATATAGTATAATAGTGCTTTATAAATTAGTATATAGCCGCTGTACTTAAAATATTATTTGTATAAAATTTAAATAACATAACTGAGACTGTGGTGGCACAGCGGCACAAGGGTGTGACTGGTTGTGGGTTCGATCCCCACTCGAGGAAGTGCAATATTTATTTACGTTTATATTTCCATTTCCATTTAGATTCCCATATGAGGAAAATGAAACATTTAATATATTAATTTCTTCGCTCTGGTAATCAAATGGAGGCATTTCGTAGAACAGAGAGTCTTAACACTAGGTTCCCATGTTCCCTCTGCCTATCCTGCTATATACGTTATAGTAGGCTTTAAGTAAGATTGTTTAGCATAATATTTATAAAAAGGTAATTTTTTCCACTTTACCTTTCACACGCATCAACTGTCACGTCACTCGTCTATACCAGCTAGATATGGGTATTCAAGCCACATCAGTCATTGATAACTGACATCCTAACATAAGATCTATAATATAGGTTAGTGGGAATTTTTATATGAAAATTTGGTTTAATTTCCGTTCCGCATATAAAGCTAATTATCATATTTTGTATATAAAAACTGTACAAGTACTCAAGCCTAGCCTTTATATATATTAAATAATTCTGTTACTATATGTCTATGAGACTACAGGACTTAAAAAGTTGTAATTTGGCAAGCTTAGGAAGTGTAGGGAAGCGTTAAAAGAGGATTTCTCGAAATTCCAATGAAAACAGGAAAACATGGGATTTTTAATTTTACGTCCAAATAGATGAATTTGGGAGTAGTGTTGACTTTTCGTTCCTTAATAGGAAAGTTCTCCAGTCTCGACCCGCTTACAAATGAAGATTTAAAGATGATACAGCCGAATTCCTCTGTAGTGTAATGAAATTTTTAATTAATTAAATCCACCTTATTATTTTTATACTAATGTTATTTTTTAGTAAGTGAAGTAAATTAACTGTTTCCCTTTATAATGAAACATAATTTAATAATATAGTTTCTATTTTAAATATAATACATTTAATTTTATATTTAAAATATAATGTTCGCAAAATTTTAGTTAAGCACTAATGTTGAAAATATTAAAAACACGTGTATTTGTATAAAGCTTCATTAAAATACGAAAGTGAAAATTTACAGTTAGTTCCCCTCTAATTTATCTATCTATTTGAGGAAATTCTGAATTTGTTTTCACATACGGTGACAATTCATTATTTTTATGGTATAAACTTGGTATCCTTTTTTTTTGTTATTTTTATACTATTTTATTTTTTTATATTATGTATATGTTGTATTTCTCCTATAAACATATTCTCATTAATTAATTCATAATGAACACAGCCACTAAAGTGTCAGGTAAAAGGGACAGAAAGCTCACCATCCATGCGTAATCAGGTCAAAATTATATACGACGACTTTCTTCCTGAGTGTTTTAGAAAAAATTTTACGGTATATGAATATATGATTTTTCGAAATAAAATTATGTTTTTTGCTATATTTAATCTTTTTTTCAGCTTCAGGTTTTTATCCTACTTTCCCAATTTCCGCTTGAATTCTAGAAATTTTGAGTGGCGGAACCAAACGCAGTATTTTGTATAAATAGACTAAGGAAACACGTAAAATATACTTTTTCTTAGTATATCTATTACTAATAATAAAGTAATTTCGAATATTAACAATCTATGTACGATTCAAACAGGCATATAAGAGCTGTTTCATAGTGGTGTCATAGTTCCATAAAATGTACTATTTACTTTCTTCCTTTACACTATTAAGTTAAATCAAATAACTGTTATGTTTGGGCGTTTCGCCAAAAGTCGTTAAATAACGTTCTAATAATGGCAAGTTTTTGGTATCTTTGCCAAACTCATCATGAAAATTTTGAAATTAACATTATTTAGTTACTAATTTTAAAATTTAACATATTTGTTGGTTTACACGTAAATAATTAATCGAACCCACAAACTGTTACGTTTACAGTAAAACGCTTGTGCCGCTGCGCCACTACGAGCCTCTGGCAATGGTAATATTTAAAAATATGATATTTATCTAAAATTTTAGAGAAGTTTAATTTAAAGTTTTATAACTATACTTCAAAGAGGTTATGGATATGGTTTTGTACGTCTTTAAATTTCTGCAGTTGTTGCAACAGTGCTAAGGAAAATAATATACTTAATACAGTCCGAGAGCTCACATACGATAGTAACAGCTGTCGAATTATTTATTTTGTGGACAATTTATTAAATCTGTAGAATATAAATATATTTACAATCTTATATTTTCAATCTCATTTTTATGTTGAATAATTTAATTTAAATTAGTTCTAATTAACTATAACAATATGTACAGAATCGAAATATTTTTTCTTCTTCCTACTTCATGAGTCATACAAAATTCATGTCATCTAGAAAAAGGACAGCAAAAGGTAGGTCTCTGCAGAACCGGAAAATAGGGCAAGCAGAAATATGGGAGCATTTCCTTAAATTTTACTCAAAGCATAATTTCTTTAAAGTTTGATATTTAATACGAATTATCTTAAGTTGAATTTAGTTAGTTAGGTAGCATATCGCTTGCAGAACCCGCATCGAAGTGAAATCCTGAATTAAATACCTTGGCTTAACTCTGGATAGGTCTTAGAGTTTGATTCACATTTTTCGAGGTTAGCTTTTAAATTTTATGTTAAGGCTGATGTAAGCTTATCAAATATTAACTATGCATATATGACTAAGACATAATACATTTCGCTGCGCCAATAAACGCACAATGTCTCGAAATTGGGCAAAGAGTGCAGAACGGAAAGGAAACATACATAGGTGGGATGTATGAAGCTAGTTTTTAATGGAAAAAAACAAGGCAAACGATACTAGTCACTTGATGGTAAGTGATCACAGTCGCCTCGCCTCGCAAGAGGACCTCGTGTAACACAGGTGCGTTGCCGTCTTTGTAGTCACAAGCTTGTGCCCCTGTGCCACGAGCTGCCCTCTATATACTTATAGTTTTATAACATCTATAGTTGTACAATGTAAAGGTATAATAAAAATATTGTCGTAATCTATACTGTGCTATTTGAAATAACAAGTTTAAAAATAAACATTTAGCTTATATAGTTATGTTTCAATTTTAATTACCAAAATAATAGGAAGAGGAGAGCGGCCATCGAAAATCATTCATTCAGTTATTTTAATTAAAACTATAATCAAAATTTCGATATCTGCATCGAATGTACCATTAAGCGAAATGAATAAGTCCTTTGTCGAAGTTAATAGATTAAACAACTTTTTTCTTTAGTTCAGTTTTCATAGAAATTGTTATTGCTAAAATACCGAATTATACTTTTGTACTTCAAATGCGTAAGTGCTGTTGTTATTTCTTGGAAATAAATATTTAAACTTTGTAGACTCTTCGATCTTCGTACAACGAAATAACTATTTTAATGTGTAGAAAACAATTGTCTTTTCAGATAAAGAACAAAAATTTGAAAAATGTTATTTTTTTAGCTTTAAGTTGTATTTGACAAAGAGCAGGCTAGGCAGAGGTACCCTGGGAACCTAATGTTGAAAAACTATACTCCCATTACAAAATTTTCGTTCTCGACGAAGAATTAAAGCATGTATTTTTTAAATTTGAATGTACTACCATCATATTTTGTCAGACACAACCCACCAATGCACTACACGAAAGTTTCAACTAGCTTTAATTACATTTTGTCTAAAACTTTCGTGTACACCGCTTTTCCTTGGTGCTAGGAACAGAAGTAAAAAGTTCTTATACCATTAGAGCAAATTCAATACGTTTCTGTAATTGTTTTCAATTCGATACTCGCGTCTATGCGTTAGTATGTAACAGTTTGTTTGGATATTTACTTTTTGAAAGGCGAAAGGTGATTTAAAATTGTTGCAATTTTCTATTTTAAAATTCACAAAATAACTTCTTCAGTACAAACATCTAATCATTGTTTTCGTTTATTGTAAAAAATTCTTCGATTCTTTAGCTATCCAGTAGTATAAGTTTATTTTGGGTGTAGAGAATAATTTTGAAACTACAAGGCCAAACTGTATGCCCCGATTTTCTGGTTTGCCCCCATATGGTAGCACGTATTCCACGTCAAAATACTTTGACTTCATCATAGTAGACACAAAATATCTATAAACTAAGCATATTTTTTCGTGTCTTCCATATTCATCAACTTCTTCATTCACGCCCTACGGGGGTCGTCTCACCTTATACGTGACCTTCGCTTAGTATCTACCATAGACTTTATTTCCGAAGAGTAAACGAGGTTACGAGGTAACGAGGACTGTTTAGTACTCATTTTAGCATGTGCCTTTTTTTACAGTTTTTTTTACTTTGTCTTCAAAAATAAACCAAAAGCGTTTTTTACCTTCTAATTTGCATTTTCCTAATTTGATGTACAAATGATGTTGTTCCTATAAAAAAATGGGTATACGGATAGAATATTTGTAAGCATTGATTGTATCTCCTATAATTATTAAAAAATTTTGATAAATAAATCCATTTGTAAACGCATTCCATTAGTTTAAAGTATTGATTAATTTGATTATAAAGTATTGATTATAAAGTTTTGATTAATTTGATCTATCTTTTGAAACGACGCTTGTGAGGCGGGCGTTAATAACTGCGACACAGTGTCATACTACTGTAGTTATTACCGTCGTAAACTGTTTTTGTTATGAACTACAAATTTTTTGAAATAAATAAATATTAAATAAATATTATAATTAATAATACTGTTATTTTAATAGAATGTCATTATATAAAACAATATTTTGCAGCGTTAAGTTCCGCTACAAAGTTCAACACGCAATACTTCTAGGATTTGTCTTAAAGTGGACACGAAAGTATCTTAATGGGAACGGTGTGTATTAACACTAGATTCTCAGTTTCTCCCTGCCTACCCTGCCATGTGCGGGATACAGCGTGAAACTAAAAAAAATATCCCATTAAAATAGCAAATACAATTCAATAAAAATACAAAAAAATTACGCAACTAATTAAATAAAAACGTAATACACTTTGATAAAAAAACCATATATATTATACACTGAGGAAAACAAAGAAAAATCCGTCAAAAATTTTTCATCCACTTCATTAAGCAAAGGTAAATACCTACAGACAAACTCCAAAATGAAAAACAACGCCGGAAGCTAACCGATTCTCATTTTCCGCAAGAATTAAACTCGGGGTCCTCTCATGACGTTCATAAAAACCAGGTAAATTTTGTTGTAAGAAGATTTTTGATCTCGTATAATGGCTTATTGTTTTTTTCGGTCAACACAAATAAATATCGTTTTGTAAATTGTTTATTTTTGTTTCGTTTTGGATTTTTGTTGAAGTTTAGAGCTTTTGAATATTTTTTTTATTTAATTATTTTTATTTATTGTTTGTTAGATTGGTTATAATAATATAATTAATAATGATAATTTTGTTATATATTGCGTAGGGATAATTCATATTGTGACTTTTCAATGGTGGTGTATATTGCAATTTATTATTTAATATTCAAATTAAATATAAAGACACACAAAACCTTCCTAGAAAATACTGCCACATCGATGAAAGTATATGTAAAAGTCAAAAGAACCTTAGAGGGTTCGTCCTTCTTGGCCTCGGCCATTAATAACAGGTTAATGAGAATAGCGAACGAAAGCTCCGAGCAACGATTTTGAAAACGACTTTTTTATTAAAAATACATTATTATTGCCTTTAGGTGGTATAAGCACATTATTTTCTAAACAGGGTACCAGAAATGGGCACAAGAGTGTGATTGTAACGCGAGGGTAGTGGGTTCAATCTTCACTCGGGAGAAGGAATTATTATTCATTAATATCTTCATTTCTTCGCTCTCCCAAGGTAAAAGCCCGGCGTTGAGTTTTCAACGTTACGCTTATTACTGTTATCGCATATAGCAGTGTTGTGGGTTCAATTTCGACTCCAAAAGAAATATTTAACGTTTTAATTTCTTTCTTCTGTCCCGCCACTCAACACGCAATGCCTCCACAATTGGACGGAAAATAGGGAACGGTGTGTCATAGTATTACGTTCCCTCTGCCTATCCTGCTGTGTACGGGATACAGCGTGAAGCTGATTTATTTTTATATCACACCAAAGCGAATACGTACTGTTTTATACGAATTTGCATTTCCATATAACGAGGAATCAAACCTACTATCTCTTAGAAAGCAATAGTTTACTATAACGTTAGGCTGTTATTCCTAAACCTTAAGCAACCAGTCTAATGACTACACTACAACGGTCGTTACAACAAGTTACAGTCAGATGATAATGTTCTAGTACTTTGTCAAGGTCTGTTTTTAGTAGTCGAAATGGCTTTTGTTTGTAATTAGTTGAATAATAATATTTTTGTTTGGGATTTGGCAGCAGTAGGTCAAGGCCTGTAAGTAAAGGTGGGGTTTGGGTTCGATTACCATTTATGAAATTGTTATATTTAAATAGTTTAGTGCTGAGTTCAATGGAAAACGGAGAGCGGCGTCTTAACGTTTGATTGTTAGAATATAAAAATTTGCGTTAAGCATAAGAATTTGCGGATAGTTGTGGTTTCGATTCCCACTGGAGGTAATTAAATATTTATAATGTTGAGGTCGACTACTAAGCAAATACAATTTACCCAAGATTGTATAAGAATTTAAGTAAAGACCTTCTTAGTACTCCTTAACTAGACTATACACCTTATATATATTTAAAATATATTAGAAAACATATTTCACAGCAAAATATATATGTATATTCTGTTGATCAAATCCCGTCTTTATATATCTTATACCGCTGAAAATCCTTGAAGTACAAAGTAACGGGTCAACAGTACCTACGGCCGTAAGTCTCTTTACCTTTGGACTTTCAGAGACTTATTTTTCGTGAGGGAGGCATCTTTTAAACATACTTTTATCCTATTACCTACTAGCGGACGCGCGCAGCTTCGCCTGCTTATTTGCACCCTTAGGGGTGAATTCTAATAAACCATAAACTATGTGTTCAATGAAATATTTTTTCATATAAATTAAATGAATAAATTTTATAAAAATCAGTGGCTATTTACAGATTTTTCCATACAAACTTTCAACCCCTAAATTGCACCCTTAGTGGGTGAATTCTAATACACCACGAAACACGTGTTCAATGAAATATTTTTGAATTAATATTTTTTCTTTTTAATCTATTTTATTATTTAAAATGACATTACCATGGCTTGTTTAGCCAAGTAGTTCAAGTAGTAAGTTAGTAAGTTAGTGTAATGATTATTCCACTCCAGACAACTACAAAGCTCTGAAGAGGTCTACCGTTAATAAATTTAAGGGTTTAAACTTATTAGAACTAGGCAGTTCGAGTGTACCTTCAGAGAGAGTAAATATTATACATACATTTTATATGAATGTTTCACTTTCTCTGAACTTGTGCTAAGTAATTATTATTTCACTGAAATACAAGTTGATTTATTTTTTTATACTTTCACGCTACCGCACATAGCAGGAACCTAGTGTTATAAGACTTAGTTGGGAACGTAAGTGTCTTAATGGGAACGGTGTGCACTAGGTAGCCTCTGCCTCCCTTGCTATGTGCGGGATTCAACGTGCAGCTAAAAAGAAAACTTACAAGAAATCTACAAATATTTACTGTATTATTAATTGCTACTGTCTGAGTCAATCAAATTAAATGGAAAAATTTGCACTAACCTGTGGTGGCTAACCTAACTGATGTGGCTTGAATACGCATATCTTGTAGGTCTATTGTTAAAATGTCAGGAGATAAGTGTAAGAAAACACTTAATAACCATAATATATTGTTCCTCTTTCACATATACACTTTTAACACTTTACACAGCACACTTAACACTGTTTCTATATAACACTTTGCACTTATAACCACTTATACACGTTTTAAAACGCATAGTTCCAATAATGATACTAATTTTAAATACTTGAACGCCGTCACAATTTTACACCTTACGAGAGGCAGAATAACGACGTACTGACTCAAACCATCAAAAACGTCACTTTTTCTAGCCGTTTCCTTCCTTTTATAAATAATTTTGTGGGTATTATTATTTTATTTTTTGTAAAATACCCTCACACTGTCTTACACTATAGACGAGTGATGGGACATTTGACGCCTGATATGTGAAAGTTAAAGTTGAAAAAAATACTCTTTTATTACTTATTTTATTTAATATTTATTAAATTTTGTTTCGAATATTTTCACAAAATAATATTTCTTACGTCATAATGATATGTCATAAATTGACAAGTATAAGCTACTTATTTATAAATTGTTGGTAAAATATATTCAAGGGATGGACGAGCGTGACACGACCGTACCTTCCTTTTTCTATTAACAAAAGGTATCTTTTTTATCGTAGGCACTAACGTCTTATACTTTATTCATTTTTGTAAATTCCTCTTTTTTAATGTAGCTTTTTTTTTTGTATCTTCACCTTCTTCTTTATAATAGAGTAGACAGAAGAGATTTAAACCACTGTCAACTCACTTTTCGCCTAATTTTCGATATTACGTGTTGAGTGGTAGATGGAAAATGAAAATACAATTTAGTTATAATCGCTTCCCCGAGTGGGCATCGAATCCACAACCATTACGTTTAGATTGATTTTGCATTTACTGGCATAAAAAAACTTTTTCTTTCTATCTTAATTAGTTGTACCTTTATAAGAAGTGGATAATAATTTCGACGTAGCTTAATGAGAATGTATGGCTTAGTGGTCAGAGCACCTGGACGATTTCCAGGAGGCCCGCTACGTTCAAATTTTTATACGTTTTCTAAATAAGTAAGGAATAACACTTTAAAAATGTTAAAAAAATAATATTTTCACAAAAATAAAAAATAAAAAAGTAACTTTCAGCAACTTTATTTATAAACTTTTAATAAAAATGTAACAGTTCTCCGAAATAGCTATAGTATAAATCATTCCGCAGAAGTTAGGATAAGGGTCTTTTCATATTGTTCCAAGATGGGACCTAAACGCGATATATTGCTAACGTTCTGCTAAATTTCTTAAGATTAATAGCTGTAATGCGACAACAAAGGGCAAAGTTTTAGTTTAATTTGAAACTTGTTACATATTGTGGGAGTTTTTATAAGTTATATTCAATTTTAAGGGTAAGATTAGGGTTACGATTATATATATTGATGTGAATAAGTCTATAAATTTGCTACTTTGCTTTGATGAGCACTTTCTGATGAAAATTGAAGGTGTAGATCAGGTTGACATCAGGTGGATACGTGGCACTCCACTACAGTGCGGTTTCGTAGGAATTTGTTGTGGAATGGCCTACTTGCGGCAGTGTTTCCAGGTCGATACGAACTGGGTACCTTCAAAAAGCGCATCTATCTCCACCTTAAAAGCCAGCAACGCACCTGTACCTCCTCTGGTCTGACAGGTGACCCGTGCGCTCGTTTGGCTTATCTTTTTCCATAAAAAAGGTAATGTAAACCAAAGGATCTTGTAGGAAACTAGGAAGTTTAATTTCTGCGGCCCTTCGTTAATTAATGCTTTAAACATATTAACTTCAAATGTATATGTGACTGAGTGATAAATAGAAGTTGTATATATAGAAGTTGTATAAAGTTATTTAATATGAAATTCATTATTCTCATTTAATTTAATAAATAAATAATAAAATAAATATTAGACTCACAAAAGCACTGTCTATCTTTCATTATATATCAAACTACGAAATCAATTAACGACATAGTAAAATACGTAATTCAGTCACTAGCTATTCTAAAACTTGAACAACTTGTTTCAAGCCGACATTAAAGCGTGGAAAGGTTTATTCAGCCCGCATCGAACGCTTGGAACCTTTCGACCCC